>CM033107.1:11368317-11487018 GCA_019321725.1 Paulownia fortunei | reverse complement strand
AAATGGGAAAGAATTATAATGGATTTCGTATCGGGATTACCTAAAACAGTTAAAGGTCACGATGTTATTTGGGTTATCATTGACAGGCTAACTAAATCTGCTCACTTTCTTCCAGTATGTTCTACTTATTCCATGGACCGTTATGCGCAGATATATATACAGGAAGTGGTCAGACTTCATGGGGTACCACTATCTATTATTTCTGATAGAGATTCAAGATTTTTGTCTATGTTCTGGAAGAGTTTACACAAGGCATTGGGAACACGATTATCTTTCAGCACTGCATATCATCCTCAGACTGATGGACAATCAGAGCGAACAATACAAATATTGGAAGATATGCTTAGAGCTTGTGTATTAGATTTTCATGGTCAATGGAGCAAATTTTTACCTTTAGTGGAATTCTCTTATAATAACAGCTATCAGTCCACTATTGGAATGGCCCCCTATGAAGCATTATATGGTAGAAAATGTAGATCTCCAGTTCATTGGGATGAAGTTGGTGAAAAGAAGCTTTTGGGCCCAAATATGATTCGAGAAATGACAGAAGCTGTGACACAAATTTGTCAACGAATGCAGACTGCCCAGAGCCGACAGAAAAGTTATGCTGATCAAAGAAGAAGAATGTTAGAATTTACAGTAGAAGATCAGGTATTTCTGAAGGTATCTCCAATGAAGGGGATTATGCGGTTTGGAAAGAAAGGAAAGTTAAGTCCTAGATATATTGGTCCATTTCATATTACTAAACAAATTGGGAGGGTGTGACAGAATGGCTTTGTAATAGTTTTGAACAATTATCATTATGTTCCAGATATTATTAAGAACATTATCTCTATTCTGATTTTAGATAGATAAGCTTTTAGATTTACCATTGTGAATGAAAGTTGTTCCATTTTCAAATGTTCTGATTTTATCTATTCAGATTCTTTGATGAATTGCTTATTTACTGTTACTCCCTATAACCCCATTCTCACAATTCAATAAAAAGAAATGAAAATTAGATAATCATAGGTTTATGAGCCTATGACACTCAAGATTAGGGCATATTTATGAGAAAATGATTAACAAGTTGGCACAATTTCTTGACTTAAAGGACGAGCAAGAACTACCAACAGGTGAGTCCTGCCTCAAAGGAAAGATGACTAAATCTCCAGTTATTAGACAAGTGGAGCGAGCTAAACATCTATTGGATTTGATTCATACAGATGTATATGGGCCACTAAGTGTGAGTGTTCGAGGGAACTATAACTACTTCTAAACCTTTACCGATGACTTCTCTAGGTATGATTATGTGTACCTTTTAAGGTATAAATCTGAAGTTTTTGAAAAGTTCAAAAAATTCAAAAGTGGTGTAGAGAAACAAACTGGCTTTAGTATAAAGACCTTCGATTTGATAGAGGAGGTGAGTACTTAAGTACAAACTTTTTAGATTATCTAAGAGAGAATGTGATTTTCTCATAGTGGACTCCTCTTACTACTCCATAAATTAATAGTGTTGCAGAATGTAGGAATTGAGCTTTGTTGGACATGGTTTGATCTATGATGAGTTTCACTTCATTGTCTCTTTTATTCTGGGGCTATGTCTTAGAAACAGCAGTATATTTATTCAACAGGGTGCCATGTAAAGTCATAACTAAAATACCAAATGAGATGAGGTGTGGTAAGACACCTTCTTATAAGTACCTTAGGGTATGGGGTGTGCTATTTATGTGAAACAGAAAGTGGGAGATACGTTAGATATAAGATTCATCTTATGCAAGTTCGTAGGGTATCCAAAGGAGTCTATTGAATACTATTTCTATGATGCCTCGAAAAAAAAAAGATATTTGTTTTGAGGAATGGCATCTTTCTTGAAGAAGAATTTCTATCAGAGAAAATTGGCAAAGTCATGGAACTTTAAGAAGTTCAAGAACCATATAACGCTCCAAATGTTGCAGTAGATGACACACCAGCTGATGTTGGGCCACTGAGGCTCAACCTCTTCGTATATCTGAAAGGGTCTCAAGGGTACCTGATAGGTACGACTTTGTGTTAGAGAATAAAAAAGAAGCACTCCTCTTGGATAATGATCCAAGAGGCTATGGAGAGGCGATGTCTGACATCAACTTGCAGAAGTGGTAAAAAGTTATACAATCCGAGATGGACTCCATGTACTCCAACAAGGTATGGACCTTGGTGGACCCATCATAGGGAACTGTTCTCAATGGCTGTAAATGGATCTACAAGCAGAAACTTGGAGTAGATATACAGACTCCCAAGATACCTAAAGAGAGAGAAATGATGACTCGCATACCTTATTCATCCGCTATATGGAGGATAATGTATGGAATATTGTGTACAAGGCCTGATATCACACATGCTCTGAGTGTCATGAGCAGATATCAGTCCAATCTAGGGAAAGAACACTGAAAAGCCGTTAAGATGATCCTTAAGTACTTGAGAAGGACTAAGGATATCTTTTTGATATAAGGTAATGGAGAACTAAAACTGGAGGGATATATGTTGTGTACAAGGCCTGATATCACACATGCTCTAAATCAATGTTTGGATATATATTCACCCTGAATAGTGGTGCGATCAATTGGAAAAGTTCCAAGCAAGATACGACCACAGACTCTACCACCGAAGCTGAATATATTATTGTATCAAATGCAACAAAAAAATATGTTTGGATAAGAAACTTCATTCAAGAGTTGTGTGTAGTTCTATCCATTATTGATCGAGTAATAACTTACTCTAATAATAATAGGGGCATTGCGCAAGCAAAAGAGCCAACATCTCATCAAAGATCCAAGCACATAATGAGATAATATCAATTGATCAGAGAGATCATTAGTAGAGGCGACATTGTTGTAGATCGAGTTGCTTCAACAGAAAATGTAGTAAACCTACTTACTAAGCCCTTAGCACAGAAGGTATTCGACGGACATCTCAAGAAGATGGGCCTTAGATACATGGGCAATTGTAGTTAGGGCAAGTGAAAAATTGTTAGAGTAGGATGCTCAGTGCCCCAATTAGATTGGGTGTACTATACTATTTTCTTTTGTAAGATAATCTTATTGAGAATCATATTAATAAAAAGATACTTTTTTTATCTTATGCCTCGCATTTTATCTCTGCGTATTAGATAAAGTCCTTAGACCAATTTAGCTACGGGGCATGGTAGCTCATATGATGACGATCATGGAACACGCTTCTAAGGCTTTGGTCTTAAATGAGTTTCAAGATAAGGGCTTTTTAAGACGGGATATCAAATAGTCTAGTAAGACTCACGCATATGATACATGCTCGTAAGATGAGAATGTTGCATTCTATTGGCATTTACGTAGAGATACAAGTGCATATATGTGGGTACTTGTTAGAGAACAAGTACACAGAACATGGCCCATAGGAAATTCTTAGTTGGAGGTTTTGCTTGTCGAAATAAGAATTTCTGTGTTGCGATAGTACATGGCTAGTCCTCGGACTTGAGGTACAATAGTAGCCTTGTGTACATCCTACAACACTTTGATATATCTGTTGATTGCATGACAATCACAAAGAGGGTATGTTGGGTGTTGCACTGATGTGCATGGAGGTTTGTCAGTGACCAACATATAATTCAACACTTGTCATTTAATAAAAGAATCTCCTGTGTTTTTATAGTTCATAATTCGAAGACCTTGGCCAAGGCAAGATGAATTTTGATTCATCAGAAATCATTAGAACTTGAAATGAAATCACAGTTATTGAATCATTTAGGATTTCAACTTATAATCCATACCCTAAATTCAATCAAAAGATTAGTTTTCGAAAGGACCGTACATGTATGTGACTCGCAATTAAAATAGGTTTACTCGTTATTTTACCTAATACTAGTTTGTCATGATTACTAGATAGATATTTTCATGAATAGTGAGGTTCTTGGAATTAAGTTGTTAATTTCAAACAAATTAATTAATTGAAATAATTAATCAGAATAATTATTTTTGATAAGTTACAAATGTTGTAAGACTACTAATAGCTTAATTGTGAACATAAATGGTCACACACAAATTGGAATAAAATATTTCTAATCAAGAAATTAATCCAAGTAGTTGGATTTAATTAATTAATGGAGATTAATTTGGGATTTAAATTAATTCAATGGATTGAATTAATTATTCAATTAAGTAAAGAGATTATTCAATTAAACCTAATAAGATTAGGAAGCCCAATTGGAGTGAAGTAATTAATTGATTGGATCAATTAATTGGAATTGGATAAATTTGACTAATATGATTAATTAATGAACTTTGTAAAAGTCCAATCCCAAAATTAAAGTGGCTATTTATTTAAAAGCCAAATTAAATTATTGGAAGAAATAAAAAAAAAGATAATGTGATGTTCTTATCAATTATCTTATGAAGATAATTAGAGATATTATATATCTATCTTGATTAAATTGAAAAAGTCCAAGACAATCAAGGAGTGGAAAGAAGGGTTAATTTTGTGACTTGTCGAAGTCCACAAAATTGGCCACATTCATTCTAGGATGAGGGTTAGTTGGATTGGTTACTTTTGGAGAGTTTGACTCTTCCAAAACAACTAATTTCAACATATTAAAATATGAGAAAGGATGGAAATTATTAGATAATTTTCAGCTACTTATTTTTCTTGATACGATCGAGAATTAGAGGGGATGAATCTATCCCAATTTTCAGCCACTTAAAAAAAATAAAAGGAAAAAATTATTTTTCTTGTAAAACTTCTTCCAAGATAATCAAAAGAATCCTATTTGATTATATATGTATTGAATTCTTAATTCTACAAGTTGAATTAAGAATTAATATGCACAAAAGGCTCTCTAAACTAGATTAGTAAAAAAATTAAAATCACTAGCAAGATTTTTAATTCCGTATTCTAGTTCAAATGTCTGGACTATCTTTTGAGGGGAGACTTTTGGATCCCTCATAAACCTTTTTCGAAAGTGATTAATAGAAATTGATTGCTACATACTCTACAATAATCGGAGTGCATCAAATGTAAAATTTGAATATTTATTTAAATTGTTTTGTAAAATTATAAAAAACACACGATCATTAGAATCGTTTCGAACTTGGGATGATGCAATAATTATTGTTGCATGTATTTATTTCTAAATTAATTTTTAAAATTTTGATGAGCACATTCGTAGTTATAACGAACCCAACATAGTCATCCACTGAGTTGTTAAGTTTTGCAATTTCTGGTACATTAGTCTCTGAAAGTTGTATGGCAGAAACTCACACGCATCTTTTTCTTCATCTTCTCCCACTCCACGACCTTTGATTTACCCAACCTGTTCCTTATCAAATTCAACTGGTGCCACCATACTGCTGCTCTACTTCAAAATCTTCTCGCCACCAGCTCAACCTTCTTATTATTAGGAAGCTCTTTGAACTCAATAACCTCCTCTGCTATACTTAAACAATCTAGAAATTCCTCCAGCTGCAAGTTCCCATGAAATTCAAGAATGTCTGTATGCATCCTTGTCTCCCAACGTTGTTTGTCCTCCCCTTACTTAGGGGCCATTCGTCGACATCGTGGGGCTTCTTCATAATAACACTCACTATCACTTGAATCATTCCCTGAATCACGATTATTATGATTTTGGGGTTGAGTTTGGATAGCCAATAACCCAGCAAGTTGCTCCATTATTTGATCCATCTGTTATTCAATCTGTGTGATGCAGTCATGTTTGTAAACCTCTTCTACGGGCATCTCATTGGCTGGGTGTCTTCTTGGCAGCATCGTTATCAAGAATGAACCTGGTTTTGGTGCCAAATGATGTAGCAGAAGCATCTAATAAGAAAGACCAACACGAAAGAAAAGAAACAACCTTCTATAATCTGTTGATTCGCTCATGAATACCAAACAATAGGCATCAAAATCTTGTTTATTCTTAGGAATATCGAGAATTTGGGAGAAAACACAATAAAACTTCTATTTATAAAATTTTATTAATCTCTTCTTCCTCTAAAAAGCCTCGGTCGTACAATATATAGGAAATCAAATAAAAGGAAATCCTAAATAAATCACAAAATATTCAAAACAAAAAAATAAAATAAAAGAAAATACGAAATAAAAGGCAACTGAAACTCTGATTGAAATACTCTTATTTCTAGCAAGTAAATAAATGGTGTGCAATCACTTCCTTCGGTCAAACTTTTTCAAAAGTAACATCTCATAGTGCGGTGCATCAGGTCATTAAAAGTATAAAATTAACAAGAATAAGGTACGAAAAGTATAATGGAATTAATACAAAAACTTATAAAAATATGCATTTGTCGTTGTATTAAGTGCCGACATCTGGGGCATAAACAAATTGATTGCTATGGTGAGAATTATAGGCATCCTATGCCACATACTGAACAATGGATAAATGTTAGCAAGGGGGAACAAGTTGTGGGTGCTAAAAACCCTACTGCAACGAGTGCAAAAAATGTTCGATGGGTGGAAAAAAATAGTGTTCAGAATGACGCTAGAATGTCTGGGGTGAAGTATAGTGAACAAGTTCGTAATGCTCCACAATAGGTAATTATTTCAGATAATGTTCCCATCAACAACAAATTTCAAGTTCTTGATGAAATTATTAAGAAATTTGATGTTTCTAATGATCTACTAAATGCTAGTGTCATTGATTATGGGATGGTTTTGAGTGATATGAACAAATCCATGAGTCCTAATTTGGAATCTATAGGGTTCCATCAGACTTGGCTGAGCATAATGCTAGGGATGGTAATGCAAATGTGGTTGCATTTAATGGTGCGAAATTTGTTCAATTAATGAAGAGGTGGGTGTAGTTAATACATTAGATTTAATTCACAATAGCGCTTTGGATTTTTTAGCTATATCTTGTGAAATTAACATTGAGGCTGGCTTTGATTTGCACGTGGTTGAACTTGTTCAACAAGATGAAATTCCTAAAGATGTAGATAATTCAGCTACTGACATTCGTGAACAGGTTGCTTACTGTCCAAGTTGACCTTCGTGAACAAGTTGCTTACTGTCTAAGTTGCTGTTGGGTTCGCTATAATCGCAGAGTTAGACGCATCGAAAAATTAATTTTTTTATCAAACATAAATTTAACCCCTCGATTCGGCAGTGATTTTAATGATTGTGTTTATTCAAGTGAATATATAAGTAAATATTAAATTCGAATTATACCTTTCGTGCACTCCAATTGTTGTAGGGAATGACGCAATCAATTGCTTATCCTAAACTTTCAAAACTCGCAGGGATCCAAATGTCTCTCATCTATCAGGTCCATAATACGAAAGAGTAACACCAATCAAAATGATTCACTAGTATTATTTTAATTATTTACTAATCAAGAACCGGAGTAAATTTTTAAAAATAATAAAGATTGATTCCATAAGTTCTTGAAATTATAATATGAAGAGAATAATAAGAAACTGATTTTCTTTTAAAAAAACAAGAAAATCAAAATTATAAGAAAAACACTTTTCTTTTTCTTTCTTTTCTTTTCTTTTGTTGGAGAGAAAAATAGAAGACTTAACAAAATAATTTTTGCTGAATTATAATAGCTAATTTTCGGACATCCCTATTTAAAGGGGCTAAAATTTTGCTCATTTTTCAACTCTTGGAAAGTTTGTCAATTTTGAACTATTTTAAAATTTTATCTTGGAAAGATTCCAAATCTTCCAACAACTCTTCTATTTTTTTCTTTCTTATGTATGTAGACTTATTTGAGACTACACTAATCACCAAAATTGTCTACATACATTCTTGATATTAATTTTAACTTTTCAAATAATTATCAAGATATATATATATATATATATATCAAATATATGCACCATAAATATATTTATATATTAAATAAATCCTAGTGGCCGATTTTTATCCCATAAAAATCGGTCACTACATTTATTTATTTATAAATACGCTAATTAAATAAATCATAATTATTTAATTTATTCTCTTCATATTTTAGTGGACTTCTTAAGTGATCCACATTAATTTTTTTGGGCTTGGACTTAAAAATTCACAAATCAATCTAATTGATTTAATTCTAAATTAATCAATCCAATTGATTAATTTAATTTACTCTATTTGGATTTTCCAATCAAATTAGGTCCAATTAAATAATCCAATTACTTAATTAAATAATTTAATTTAACCATTAAATTAAATAGAACCCTTAATTAATTAATTCTCAACCATTGGATAAATCCCAAAATTAGAAATGTTACTTTCCATAAAGATGTGTGACCCTTTTAGGTTCACTACTAGTAGTGAGCTTGCAACATTTGTAACTTATGAATAACAATTATTCCAATTAATTAATCCGCTTTGAAATTAACTCCTCAATTCCAAGAACCTCAGTATTCATCAAAACACTTAGCTAGTAATCATGGCAAACTAGTCTTCCGATTGAATTTAGGCATGCATTATAAGTTGCGAGTAATCATGACAAACTAGTCCTCAATTCCAAATAACGAGTAAACCTATTTTAGTTTTGAGTACTATTTACGCACGATCCTTTCAACAACTAATCTTCCGATTGAATTTAGGCATGCATTATAAGTTGAAATCCCAAATGATTCAATAAATGTGATCCTATTTCAAGTTCCAATGATTCTTGATGAATCACGATTCATCCTGCCTTGGCCAAGGTCTTTGGAACACAAACTATGAAAATACAGGAGATTCTATTGTTTAAAAAAACAAGCGTCGAATTCTATGTTGGCTATTGAGAAACCTCCATGCACACCAATTCAACACCGAACATACTCCATTTGTGATTGTCAAATAATCATAAGATATATCAAAGTATTGCAGGATATACATAAGGCTACCATTGTGCCTCAAGTCCGAGAACTAGCCATGTACTATCGCAACACATAAATTCTTATTTCGACAGGCAAAGCCTCCAACTAAGACTTTCTTGCGGGCCATGTTTGGTGTACTTTTTACCTAACAAGCACCCACATACATACACTTGTGTCTCTACACTAATACCAATGGAATGCGACATTCTCGTCTCATGAGTATACATCATATGTGCGAATCTTACTGAGTTATTTGATGTCATATCTCAAAAACCTTTCGACTCGAAATTTATTTAAGACCAAAGTCTTAGAAGCATGTTCTATGATCGTCATTATATGCACGACCCCGTAGCTAAATTTGATTTAAGAACTTTATTTAATGTGCAGAAATAAAAAAATACATGACATAAGATAAAGAAAATATTTTTTTATTAATATAATTCTCAATAAGATTATCTTTACAAAAGAAAAATAGTATAATACATCTAATCCAATTGAGGTGTTGGACATCATACTCTAACAATTACTTTAATGATGAATCCGTGGATGTTGATGAGTCTAACCCTCTCCCACTCGGAAAAAAAGGGTGGAGCAATATCAAATGTTCCTCGCCATGTCACACGGTCCACTTCAGACTTAAAATATTTTCTAACGAAGTACATTGTTTGTGGAATCGGGAAAGATAATGCTCAGCGTATGCTGCAAAGAATTTGCAAAAAATAAAAGCCTTTAATGCTTGCTATATTAGAGCCTAAGATTCAATTAAATCCCAGGAGTATGCTGAGGAAATTTGGATTTAATAACATTATTACAAACAGGTCAGACCATATTTGTTTTTTTTTTTAAGGATGATGTTCATGTTTCTTTAAATTGCAATCATGAGCAACTATTGGAAGTTGCTATTTCGTCTTCATTATTTCCTAGAGCCTTTTTTTGTTCCACTGTATATGCTAAATGCGCTCGATCTGAGTGATTAGACCTTTGGGATTCCTTGAGACAGCTTAACCACATGAATGAGCCTTGGATGGTCTTCTGTGACTTCAATATTATTTTACATGGCCATGAGTGAAAGGGCGTAGGGGCTGTTAAACTACGTTCCGTGGAAGATTTCGAGAATATGATCTCGGATTGTTCTCTAGTTGATGCGGGTTATGAGGGCACACCTTTCACATAGACGAATAAATTAATATTTGGCAAAGACTGTATCGATCATTGATCACTACACATTGGGCTGTGGGCTGATGTCTTTCCTCGTACAAGAGTGAAACACCTTAATCGGCGTCATTGGATCATTATCCTCTCCTTATGGAATTGAATTGCTTGATTGACCGAGGTCCTTAGCATTTTAGATTCACTAGTAAAATACTCCTGCAATGCAGGTAATTCATATGATTTTAATAAATTAATTATATTATTTAATAATTTAATGGAGTAAAATTGGAATGTTGGAGAATATTTTATAAATAAAAACTTTATTTGATAAAAAATAAACTATTTCGAGGCACTTCAAAAATAAAAAAAAATTATTGAATGATACGAATGATAAAATAAAATATTTAATGAATTAAATTCGATGAAAATTCAAAAAATAAATAATATAACTAACAAACTCCTATAATTCAAGTAAATAAAACTAAAAACAGTCATAATTAGAAAATATAATAATGTTTAATGAGTAAAATATCATTTGTCATTTTTTATATATCATTCTATGAACATTCTGTCTATTTAAATCGAATATGTCAATCACAAGTCATCCTTATACCGTGCATTTTTAGTTCATCTTTGATCCAAATATCTAATAGCACTTGGAATTGGGACGTTTGGAGTTCCTATTGTAATAATGCTATGGGAGAACAATATATTCACGTTTCAAATTACCAATAGATGCAAATGAATCAAGTGAGTATATTATGTCCAAACAAAATGGAGTTGTAGAGCTATTGCATAAGCAGAACTATTTTTATGGTAAAAAACACCAACAGCGAAATGATGGATCATCGAGCATGTTGATAAATTATTGAAAGATGTAATGGGAAATAATGAAGATTTTGGTGGATGATGTGGCATACTTTATCCCTTATGGGCTTGTCTAAGTTGGGCCCTGACTAGGATCTTGGGATGGTGAGGTTTCGTGTGGGCTTAGGTGTGATACCCGAGCCTCTTACTACTCACATGACCAAATATGATTCATGCATTCGTGTTAATTTTATATGCTATTTGCATTTCTATTGACATTGCATGTATTTAAGATGAGAAATTGAGGTATTTGAGGGGCTATATTGAGTTCTAGTTTGTGAAAGCTTGATTGTTAGCTTATAGCTTGGTGTTTAAGGTCTAGTATGAGATTTTGTGCTTTCAACTTGCCAAATTGGGAATGGTGCTTGATGTTGGGTAATATTACAGGCTATTTTACATCTAAGGTTGGAGAGGAATACTAAACAAATTTAGACTAAGCCACCAACCAAGTGAAAGGTAAGTAAAGATTCATTTGCAACCACAATGCATAGGCATAGTAGATGTGTGAATTATATGTAATATCATAAATCATATATGCATAGTAGAGGGCTCTCCATTGAGCATACATACATGGACATTGTCATTAGCACGTGCATGCATCATATACGAGCATTGTGATAAATCTTGCATTGCACGACATGATTCAAAGAAAGGAAAATATTTTGCTGACCACTACTAGTGCACCGAAGCATACATGGATTTGCATGGTTTTTATGCATGGATTTTCAGGTTCGCGTGCATGGATTTGCATGCGTAGGAGTATGCATGGATTTGCATGCTTACATGATTATTGGCCATTGGATTATGGCGGTGTATAGAGCTCTTTTCCGGTGCATGGGATAGTAGCGTTGATCAGGGGCCCAAGAAAGAAATAATTTTGAGAGAAATATTTTGATGCATAAAATTGCATTGTGAGCATAGCATTTTGAGTTGCATGACTTGATATTGTGGATTATTCTTTGACATGCATAATCTTTACTTGTTGAGCGTTAGCTCATATAGTTTATGCATTGTAGGTGAGTACGACGATACTTGAAGCATCTTTGGCTGGCTGGTCGGCTGTTGGAGCTTCTGCAGGTGTTTGAGGGAGTGTGTACATGGATGACGACCTATTGAGCTATTTTGTTGGCTTGTTATATTTTGAGTCTTGTGTATTATGTTTTTAGATTGGTACTATATTTCTCTTTTAAAACTTTATTGTAAATAAGTATGTAAATATTGTGGTCGTTGTGGGTGTTGTATTTTTATATAAATACTGATCTTTCTATTTTAAACAGGGTTGTGTATGTAAGAAGTGATTTAACTTTTCTTAAAATGTCAAAAAAAAAATATTCCATGCATGCACACAGGTTCTATCATGTCAAATTATACAATATATATGGTTGTGTAGGAATGAGGGTGTTACATAGTGGTATCAGAGCCCAGGTCTTGATTCTGTAGACTGTCCATGTACATAACCTTTGAAACTTGCGGAGCGCAGCCATGCCAGTAAGTTTTATATTATCATATATTACATTTCATATTTCATGAATTATATTGGCCATATGTTGTCAAACTTGTATAAACAGCGCTGCAAAATGGTGAGAACTCATGGTGAGAGCAGTGGTGGTGCCAGAGCACAGAGGAATGAGACACCCATCCCGGTTAATGATCGAGATACCATGATTAATCGATTAACAGAATTGATTGAATGACAGTCCGAACAGATTCAATAATTGATTCGGCAGAGGGATAATGGTGAGCAACCACGGGTGGAGGTAAACCAATAGCGGGCAGACTATATATATATGGTGGGAGATCGATTTCAGAGACTGGATCCCCCAACATTTGAGGATGCTATTGATCCTACCGCTACAGAGGACTGGTTGAGGACCCTGGAGAACATGTTCCAGTACAGCAGGGTGCCAGTAGAGGAGAGGGTAATGTGTGCCACTTTCATGCTTTGCGGTAGTGCAGGCCATTGGTGGGACATGATTAGCGGTATAGAGGTCATTACTACCATGAGCTGGGATAGATTCAAGGAGTTATTCCGAAACAAATATTTCACAGCTCCAGTTCGCATGATGAAGATGAACGAGTTTATACAACTGCGACAAGGAGCGATGATTGTTGGGGAATATATTCGTAAATTTGAACAACTGTCCAGGTTTGCTACGCACATGGTCAGCACTGAAGTACTGAAAGTAGAGAGATTTCTGGAGGGTTTGAGGCCAGAGTTATACGGGGATATGAATATGGCGGGTACTCAAGGGGTGACATTTTCATAGGTGGCTGAGAGGGCGTTGGTGGCAGAACATGCTGAATTGAGAATCGTTCGTGCACAGGAGGCTCGACAACAGTTCAGGCAGCAGGGACAGAGATAGACTGTGGGGCAAAAGAGGCCTATCCAAATGCAGAAGCCGATCCAAATACAAAATCCGGGATTTAAATTTCAAGGAGAACGAGGCCAACAACAAGAAGATCAAAATAAAAGGCCCCGGGTCGAACAAGGAAAGGCATCGATGCCAGAAGCTGTGTGTCAAAAATATGGTAATCAACATACTGGAGGCTGCTATATGGATACCAGGACGTGCTTTCGATGTGGAATGCCAGGACATATTGCTAAATTTTGCCCAGGTAAACAAAATCACACCGGCCAAAAGAATGTACCAGCCAAGGTGTTCACCATGACCAGGGCAGATGTAGAAGCAAATCCATCGGTAGTGATAGGTAAACTTTATATTTCTAGTGTACCAACACTTGTGTTATTTGATTCTGGTGCCACGCATTCATTTGCATCCACTGAGTACGTGAAGAGGTTGGGTAGAATACCAGATGTAGCAGAAATCAGTTATAGTGTAACAGTCCCCTCTGGTGATGCTAGATAAACCGATCGGATTTTGAGAGCTTGTGTTATACCTATTGAAGGTAGAGAATTATATGCTGATTTGATTGTGCTGGATATGAATGATTATAATGTCATTTTGGGCATAGATTGGTTGTCAAAGTATGGGGCTACTATTGACTGTAAGGAAAAGATAGTAACATTTCAACTTTCTAGGAAAGAATTTTTCACATTTGCCAGCATTGTCAAGAATTTCAGATTTCCTGTGGTTTCAGTAGTGAAGGCACAACGATTACTTGACGATGGTTGCGAAGGGTACTTGGTGAGTATCATGAGCATTGAGGAACAACACCCACCAACTCTGAGTGAAATACCAGTGGTGCGGGAATATACTGAAGTATTCCCAGATGATCTCCCGGGACTGCCACCAGATCATGAATTAAAGTTTGTTATTGACATACAACCAGGAACGTCTTCAATCTCAAAAACTCCCTACAGAATGGCTCCATTGGAGTTGAAAGAATTAAAAGTACAATTACCAGACTTATTGGACAAGGGATTCATCAGACCGAGCTTTTCACCTTGGGGAGCGTCGGTTTTGTTTGTACGTAAGAAGGATGGTACCATGAGACTGTGCATCGATTATCGAGAGTTGAACAGGGTCACAATTAAGAATAAGTATCCATTACCCAGAATCGATGATTTATTTTACCAGCTTCAGGGTGCCGCAATATTTTCAAAGATTGACTTACACTCTGGGTACCATCAATTGAAAATAAAGGAAGAGGATATCCCCAAGACGGCATTTAGTACAAGATATGGGCACTATGAATTTTTGGTGATGCCATTTGGATTGACTAACGCTCCAGCAGCATTCACGGATCTGATGAACACTCTGTTTAAAGAATTTCTAGATAAATTTGTTATTGTGTTCATAGATGACATTCTAGTTTACTCCAGAACTAAAGAAGAGCATGCCGCACATTTAACACAAGTACTAGAGGTCCTGAAAGTGAAGCAGTTATACGCCAAATTCAAGAAATGCGAGTTCTGGTTGGATCGTGTGGTATTCTTGGGACATGTTATATCAGGAGCGGGAATATCAGTAGATCCAAGTAAAGTGGAAGCTATCAACAACTGGATGCAGCCTACTAATCCTTCAGAGGTGTGCAGTTTTCTGGGTTTAGCTGGATATTACCGAAGATTTGTGGAGGGGTTCTCCAAGATTGCAATGGCATTGACACAATTAACTAGAAAAGGGGTGATGTTTAGATGGACAGATATGTATGAGCGAAGTTTCCAGGAGCTAAAAAAGAGGCTGACTTCAGCACCTATTCTCTCAATTCTATCTGGTACGGAAGGATTTGTAATTTACAGTGACGCGTCGAAGAATGGATTAGGATGTGTACTGATGCAGAATGGCAAAGTAATTGCATATGCATCCAGGCAACTTAAAGAGTACGAAAAGAATTACCCCACGCACGACTTGGAACTTGCTGCTATAGTATTTGCGCTTAAAATATGGAGGCACTATTTATATATTGAACGGTGCGAGATCTATACTGATCACAAGAGCCTCAAATACTTCTTCACACAGAAAGAGTTGAATATGCGGCAGCGAAGATGGCTAGAACTGGTAAAAGATTATGATTGTGTGATCAATTACCACCCCGGTAAAGCCAACGTTGTAGCTGATGCATTGAGCCGAAAATCCACACAAAGTACAATAGCTATGGCTTTAATTCAGAAACTGGAACTGAATGAGTTGAAGAAAATGAATATGGAGATTTTACAGACAGGAGTTATAGAGGCAAAGTTGGCAGCCCTGATGCTTCAGCCTACTCTAATTGATAGGATCAAACAGGGACAGCGAGATGATGAATATCTCATCAATATGAGAAAATATATTGCTATAGGGAAGTCTCTTGAATTTGAGATGACTCAAAATGATATTTTACAATTTAGAGGGCGGTTTTGTGTGCCAAATATTGATAACATTCAGGAAGACATTTTAAAAGAGGCATATTCAACCCCTTATTCAGTACATCCAGGGGCTACCAAGATGTATAGAGACTTGAAAATGCATTATTGGTGGCCGGGTATGAAAAAGAACATCGCCCAGCATGTGGAGCAATGTCTAACATGTCAGCAGATAAAGGCCAAACATCAAAGACCCGCAGGGACTTTACAACCTCTACTTATTCCAGAATGGAAATGGGAAAGGATCACCATGGATTTCGTAACTGGTTTACCAAAGACTACTAAGAGTCATGATGCTATTTGGGTTATCGTTAATAGATTGACCAAGTCTGCTCATTTCCTTCCCATATGTTCTACCTATTCCATGGATCGCTATGCCCAATTATACGTTTAGGAGATTGTCAGACTTCATGGTGTGCCATTGTCTATTGTTTCTGATAGAGATTCAAGATTTTTATCTGCTTTTTGGAGGAGTTTACACAAAGCTTTGGGAACACAATTATCATTCAGTATAGCATATCATCCTCAGACGGATGGGCAATTGAACGAACAATACAGACGTTGGAGGATATGCTTAGAGCCTGTGTATTAGACTTCCAAGGTCAGTGGAGTAAATTTCTACCTTTAGTGGAGTTTTCGTACAACAATAGCTATCAGACTAGCATTGGAATGGCTCCCTATGAAGCATTGTATGGCAAAAAATGTAGGTCTCCGATACACTGGGATGAAGTTGGTGAGAAGAAACTTTTGGGCCCAGATATGATTCGAGAAATGATAGAAGCTGTGTCACGGATTCGACAAAGAATGCAAACTGCCCAAAATCAGTAGAAAAGTTATGCATATCGATGAAGAAGGGCGCTGGAGTTTGCGGCAGGAGATCAGGTGTTTTTGAAAGTAGCACCAATGAAGGGCATCATGCGGTTTGGAAAGAAAGAAAAATTGAGTCCCAGATACATTGGCCCATTCTCTGTGATTGAAAGAATTGGTGATGTTGCTTACAGACTGGATCTGCCAATATCTATGTCCCAAATACACAATGTATTTCATGTGTCTATGCTGAGGAAATATATTGCTAATCCCTCTCACATTCTGAAGAATGAACTAGTAGAATTAAAGGCAGATTTGAGCTATGAAGAAAAACCTGTACAAATTTTGTTACGAGAAGTGAAGCAGCTGAAAAATAAACAGATTCCATTGGTTAAAGTGTTATGGAGAAACCAATTGGTAGAAGAGGCCACTTGGGAAAGGGAGGATGAAATGAGAACTAAGTATCCTGAACTTTTTCGATAAGTGAAATTTCGGGGACGAAATTTTTATAAGGAGGGGAGGATGTGATACTCACATGGCCAAATATGATTCATGCATTACGTGTTAATTTTATATGCTATTTGCATTTCTATTGACATTGCATAATTTATTTTATTTTATACGACATTCTTGAATATTAAACTTAACTCTGAAGCTCTTGCACGGTATTAGTTATTGAATTTCCTAATCTAAGTAGTTGATTTTATATTGAAATAAGAAGAAAATGAGGTGGATCAATATTAGATATAGATGGGATATATAGGTTATAATTTTGGAAGTGTTAAAAGTGTTTCTAGTAAGCTTATACGGTTTAATTTAATTTGATCAAGTTATTTCAAAAGTATATATTTGTAAATTAGTATACTTGGGATATTGGACATGATATAATGTGATTTAAGTGTCATATTATAAGGCCCATATGTGCATATGATTTTAGAAATGCAAACTAGATAATTCTTTAAGAATCGGATGCGAATCGATTTGGAGATCGAATGAACGGACATAGGAAATAACTATGGGAATGAATGGTGACTAAGATAGGTTGTAACCAAATAAAAATAGGTGAAACACACAAGATTAGGGCTGCAAGATAAGGGAGAAAATCAGATTTTACCATTTACTTGCCACCTCATGCTTTCTTATTAAGCTTAAGCTAACATCTCAAGCTAACACCTCAAACCCTTCACCTTAAACCACGACCAGACCCTCATTCCAGCCATTTTCATCTTCCAAACACACACCTTAAGGTCTCCAAGTGATCCAAATTGATTCCAAGTTGAAATAAAAGCAAGAAAAGCAAAGGAGAAGTGATTATTATGGTAACACTTATCTACGGTTTTGCCTTTGGTTTTCAGATTATTATGAATGGTTTTATTGTTTATTAAGCTCTCAATATCTCTTATAAAAGTATTATGAAGTGTTTAGTTAGACTTTGGTGCACAAAGAAAGGGTTTTTGATGACAAACACTTAATAGGAAATACTTGTGGCAGAAACTGTCATCTTACTGTTTTCTTGTGTTTTAGGCTTCAAAAGTGTATGGTATGTTAAATAAAACCTATAATTATTACCATTTACATGACCATATATGAGTTAATAGTATTGGAATAAAGTTTTATCAGTTGAAAATTGAAATAGAGAATGATATTGGAGAAACACTCAAACTGCCAAAATAGCAAAATCTATTTTGGTGTGCTGTGAAGGAGACTGAATTAGGGGAGCTAAACCCATTATTTTTGGTAATAATATGACCTTTTTGTCTCCTTATATATGTTATCTAAGTATGGTGAAAATTTTGGAGTGATTGAATATACTTAAGGGTGCCAAAACCATTAAGGTCATGAAGTGTGCAAAACTGTCACGGTAGGAAACAATCTGTTTCAGTATGTCGTGAAGAGAGCTGAACTTGGGAAGCTATATCCGTGATTTTTAGCAATTATATGATATGGTTACATTTATATACATGTTATCTAAGTGTGAAAAAAATTTGGGAGTGATTGGATATGCTTAGGGATGTTAAAATTATCATGCAACTAAACTTGACAGCAAGAAAATATGAAAATGTGAATCTGCCACATTTGATCACTTAGCATGTTTCAACCTAGACATGTTGCTATTGAGTGTTAACAATTAGGTACATGCTATTAGAGTTATAATACTTCAATTACATGATGTTTTCATGTATTTAAGATGAGAAATTGAGGTATTTGAGGGGCTATATTGGGTTCTAGTTTGTGAAAGCTTGATTATTAGTTTATAGCTTGGTGTTTAAGGTCTAGTATGAGATTTTGTGCTTTCAACTTGCCAAATTGGGAATGGTGCTTGATGTTGGGTAATATTACAGGCTATTTTACATCTAATGTTGGAGAGGAATACTAAACAAATTTAGACTAAGCCACCAACCAAGTGAAAGGTAAGTAAAGATTCATTTGCAACCACAATGCATAGACATAGTAGATGTGTGAATTATATGTAATAACTTAAAATCAAAGGCAAAATCGTAGATAAGTGTTACCTATAAAGATTTTGAGGTTAAACTTGATGGTAATCACTTCTCCTTTGCTTTTCTTGCTTTTATTTCAACTTGGAATCAATTTGGAGCACTTGGATACCTTAAGGTGTGTGTTTGGAAGATGAAAATGGCTGAAATGAAGGTCTGGTCGTGGCTTAAGGGTGAAGGGTTTGAGGTGTTAGCTTGAGATGTTAGCTTAAGCTTAATAAGAAAGCATGAGGTGGCAAAGCTTGAGGTGGCATGTAATGGTATAATCTGATTTTCTCCCTTATTTTGCAGCCCTAATCTTGTGTGTCTCACATATTCTTATTTGGTTGCAATCTATCTTAGTCTCCATTCATTCCCATAGGTAATTCCTATGTCTGTTCATTCGATCTCCAAACCGATTGACATCCGATTCTTAAATGATTATCTAGTTTGTATTTCTAAAATCATATGCACATATGGACCTTGTATTATGACACTTAAATCACATTATATCATGTTCAATATCCCAAGTATGTTAATCCATGGATGTATACTTTTAAAACACATCGATCTAATTAAATCGAATCATATAAGCTTACTAGTAACACCTTTAACACTTCCAAAATTATAACATATAACTTATGAATATCCAATATATCGACCAATCTATTCTTTTTCTTATTTAAATATAGAATTTCTTAATTAGGTTATAAGATCTCAACCACTTATATCATGTGATAGCATTAGAGGTCTAACGATTAAGAATGCTATATAAGATGCCATGTAAATGTTAATGCAAATTAGCATATAAGTAGCATGTAATGCATAAATCACATTGGCCAAGTGAGTTGTGAGAGGTTCGGGTATCACATCCTCCCCTCCTTATAAAATTTCGTCCCTGAAATTTCACTTACCGAAAAAGTTCAGGATTCTTAGTTCTCATTTCATCCTCCATTTCCCAAGTAGCTTCGTCTGTTGATTGACTTCTACTCTGTACTTTAACTAATGAGATATTCTTATTTTGAAGTTACTTTACATCCCTTACTAGAATCTCTATAGGTCTTTATTCATATCTCCGACCTCAATTTAGTTCTATTGGTCCCTTTTCAATAGATGATATAGATTCATGATATACTTCCTTAAAATGAACACATGAAACACATTGTGAACTTAAGACATTGATGCAAAAAGGTCGAGTTTACAGATAATATTCTCAATTATCTCAGTAATGCAAAATAAATCAATGTACCTATGATCAAGTTTGTATGTAACATCCCCAAAATTTTTTTTTTTTTGCCCAAGCCGCAAAATCCATTTCATTGGAGACACCTTCAAAAATTGATCCCCTATCATAAATTGCAACGATATTCCTCTTTAATCTGCATAACTATAGGGTCACCTCTAACGAGTTTCCACACATTAGCAATTTGTTCTACCACTTCTATCATTTCCCAAACCATATTCAACCTAAAAGAACACCAATTTCATTTCAATAAAATGATGACCTAAATTTTCTCTCATACAATGCCTCATAGAGAACTATCCCAAGTAGCCTTATCACTGTTGTGATAAGAAATTCCTCCCAAGAAATAATTTTCTCAATTGACATCAATAATCTAATGCACAATGTCTAAGCATATCTTGCAAAGCCTAATTTGTTTGTCCTGGTTGCCCATTGATGCATGGATGATCACAATACTAAAATATAATTTTGTTACCAATACCTGAAGTAAGATCTTCTAAGAAGTAGACAAAGACCTTAAATCTACATCAAAACTAATAAACCATAAAGTCTAACTACTTCCTATACATTTGTCTTTCCATAGATTTCCATGGAATACCTGAGGTAAATTGAGAAAGAATGAGCATATTCAGATAACCTATGAACAATAACCCAATTCCATTATTATGTATAAAATTTATGAATGCTTCCCATTTCCACCTGAAAATAAAAGCAGAACTAAGTTATTCCAACATATGAACTTTTACATATATCCCTTTTTTGTGGCAAACCAAATATTAACGATATATTCCATAATAGCTCGTCTAGTATCCAATATCTGTACATTTTCTTGAGATCACAAACATCATTCATACCACTAAATAAAACAAATAAAAATGTACATGATCATTACCTAAAATTTAGTCTTGTAATTTCGTATCCCTCATTTTCTCACATCTCTCTTATTAAGTGATTATAATCAATTATCACAAAAATCTATTTAAGTGACTTTTCTACCTTTCATCTTAATCCTAACATTTCATCGACCTTATTTTGAGCATTTGGAATTGGATCAAACAAAATTAGTCTTACCAAAATATTAATAAATAGATAATTCACCACTTACTCTAATTCATCCTCTATACAACCTTCAACTCCCATAATAGTTTATGATGTAAATTTCTTTGAATATTAGTCTATTGAGATATTTCATTCCAATAACATCTGTTGTTATATGGATCATACAATATATTCAGTTACTAATAATATATATCCTTTCTTTAGGTTAAACTCCTTTTAAGTATATAGATATTTCAAGTACTTTGGTTTTGTAATGTAACATGTAGTATTACATAAATAATCTAATTAACTCAAAGAGTATCGAGTAATTTTTCTATATTATATCAAACATATACCAAAACACAATGAGATAAACCACTATACACAATAAATAACTTATATCTAAAGTTGGAGTCACTACTAAAGCTCAATTCAATTCTCTTTAAGTAATTATAAATTTCTTCCCACTTTGCGAACCATTCAAATTTCATATATCTGTATGTATGATGAAATAAAGCAGTAACAACTAAGGAGAAATTTTTGACTGAATACCTAATAATATCACTAACCCATAAAATATTTCTTATTTCTATCACATTTATTGGTCTTCTCTATTTCAGTACAACCTCAAAGTTTTGAATAGTTACAAGGACACTTTCTTAAGAAAATTACTAGTACCAAAATAAATATTGTATTACATAACCGAAAGCTCGCATTTACTAAATCGAACAAATAATTTCTACTTTCTTAAAGTTTGCAAGATTATAGTGAAAGATTAATCATATTTCTCCTCATTATATAATAAAATATCATCAATGAATATCACCCCAAACATACCCATATAGAATCATCAAACACATTATTCATCATGTATATCAAAATAATTAGGGCATTAGTCAACCTAGTGGCACAACAAGAAATTCATAATTAATTCAAACTTAAAATCATTCCTCAAGATCACAGTAGCTCATCTTAATTTATCAAATAAACCTTAATATGAAAATCTGTACTTATTACAAATTATTACTCAATTCAGTTGCAATAAAAAAATAAATACATAACCTCAAGATTCTTCTTTCTTGTAGGTGAATATAAAGTGGAGCTTGTTTAGGAGAATTACTAAACCTTAATGCCTTGCCCAACATTATAACAATATCACTTAAGGTTCATCGAATTCCAATAGGTGTATATGATAAACTAAAAGAGAGATTGGATTTGTTCTTACAACTTTATCCAGGATAAAATCAATTGGTTAGTCAATAGCATGCCCAAAAATGTCTTTTCAACATGTATCAAGAGATCTAAGATCACACAAATGGATTTTTAGTAAACTTTGGTCATTTCTAAAAATTCTAACACAACCCAAAGATTGATAATAACTCTTTCTTACAACTCTCTTTCACGGTAACTGTAGAAAATTATAATTTGACAATCTTCCTTATTTTCTACAAATAGTAAACCTTTTCCTGCTATGGCCTCCATAAAATTTCTAAATTTTCATCACCTACAATTTAAAAGTCTTAATAATCCTGAAATAATCCACCAGGCATAATTCTCAATAAATCAATCAACACAAAAGGTTATTTCATAATCCTAGCCAATATAACAAAATTAACCTACAACTCTTAAAATCTATTTAGTTGATCTTGAACCTCCAGAAGGAATTAAAACATTGTAATTGACCTCATATATATA
This sequence comes from Paulownia fortunei, assembly GCA_019321725.1. NCBI lineage: Eukaryota > Viridiplantae > Streptophyta > Magnoliopsida > Lamiales > Paulowniaceae > Paulownia > Paulownia fortunei. The sequence goes on along the minus strand of CM033107.1, from coordinate 11,464,140 downwards.
TATATATATATATATTATATATATCAAGTACCCTATCCAGTCTTATTACATACGTAGTAGATAATAGAGAATATGTATGCAAAATGAAAAAAAATTATGGAACTATGTCTGCAAGTTTATTGAACTCATAATTGTGATCCAAAATGAAAAAAATTACTTTGTCAAATTATATGAGGTTGAGAAATGATTCAAACTTCAGTAAGTTTTTATGTAAAGTAGAAAAAAGGTGAAGAACCAACTAACATTAACAGTAACATCAAAATTTTAGAAGAGATGATTATTGAGTATGACAATAAAGAAGACTCAATACAACAACTTATTAGGGCTATTTTTCTAGCTTTACATAAGAATGTTCACTTCGCTCATTACATGACAAGCAGAGTAATATTATCTGTTATAAATGAGGATGTTGATAGTTTGAATGATAAGTTAATCTCTATATTTCCTAAAGAAGTAAGAATTTTTAATAGTTTTGATGAAATAATTGATGACACAAAACAACTATTACAAGGAGAATTTTTTGTACTCTTTAACTCCAATTGGATTGATGCAGATATTGTGCTTGGGCGACATACTAGAAAGGTCTTTATACTTAGAATACCATTTCGTGAACTGAAAATGAAAGTTATTTATTTCAATTTGGATGTAAACAGTTTCCTGTTAGACTTTGTTTTACCATGATAATCAATAAATCTCAAGAACAAATAATTTCAAATGTTGGTGTCAATTTCATTCAGTATTTTCTCATGACCAATTATATATTGTTCTCCCCAAAAGAACATTGATGTCAACAACCAAAGTATTGATCAAGCAAGATACCATAAGTATAAGATGAAAGATATTGACTAAAAATAATATACAAATCAGTTTTGAGTATACGAACAAATATTATTTCACCTAAGTTATATATTAAATACTATCAATAATATGTACTATTATATTTTTCTTAGGACAACACAACATTGAAGTAGGATTTAATGTAGTATAAAATTTTGATCACAAACAATCAGGTAATGTGAAAAACAATTATAGCATTCAAATAATTAAAGAAAAAATAACAATCTGGCTGTATTTGAACAAACAATGCAATTTAATTCGGTAGGTGATGGCTTGGTGTAACAACTTACCAACTCTTGTCAACTAGCATACCACTTAATTAACCCCTCCAATATTTGTTTGGCATCTAGCTTACTCCAAGAACTATAAATAGGTCATGTATTAAGCTTGTAAGAGAGGGGGGGGGGGGTAGAGGGTTTCTTTAGGTTAAGTTTTCTAGTTTGTATGTGTTTCTAGTAATGTAAGTTTTCTAGTAGTAATAGAAATGCATTCTCTAGTTTTTCTTATATTTTTAGTCTTTGCTACTTTTATTATATCTTTATAAATTTTATTTTGTTGAGAAAAAAGGGTGAAACTCTTGATGGAGGAAGAGGAATGGTTATAAGAGTAAAAAATGTTTAAGTATGTTGTATTATTATTTGAGTTTTGATCTAAACCCTGCTTGTTTTGTGGTAATTCTTGATTTATGTATTTCCAATGGCACAACAAATACTTGGGTGCATTTAGCTTATTGTACGGTTTTACCCCACTAACTGCTAATGTGAAACCTTGATTTATTATTGAAAAAGGTGTGCATAAATGCTTGATCCTATAAATAAGTGTTGGTGTTAAGAGATAATTTGCAATTGTAAGACAATATCATGATTACTTTATTGTATGAGTTATTAGATAATATTTTCTCATTTGAACCTTCATTATGTATGGATTCCAATTGTGGAAATTAATAGAGGTAAAAAGAATAAATAACCGTTTCTCTGTCCAAAACTCAAGAGTAGATTCCTAATCCTCAGTACTTTTATTACTTTGGTTTTTCTTTAGTTACAACATACATTAAATTTTTCATATATTTTGAATTACATAAACTCCATCTTTTTATAAATATAAACTTGAATTCTTCAAATAACTTCCTTGTGGATTGACCTCGGACTCACGAGAAATTTATTACTTAATACAACCTACACTTGGTTTGCAACCTTAAAGTTGTAGCACTTAGCATTCTTCCTCTTCCACTAGAAGTGTTTATGTTGATGCCTCTTGTTCATCCTTGATGAATTTTTTCCTTGATGAAGTTTTCAACTCCCACGATAATAACATTACACAATTCTTCGCCCACTTCATTTACCTCAACTGTGCAAGGTAAATTTTATTGTTGTCCATGAGAAAATATATTGGCTAACTCACTAATTTAGATTTCCAAGTTTTGAAATGTTGTTGATGGATTTTGGAAACTATCTTCGGCCTTCATTATGAATTGAGTCGATGCTTCTTTAGGTTCAAGCAATGTCATATTGTGATCATTTTTCCATTAAAAATTCAGATAATCTTGCCATCCTTGATTGCAGGTGTTAGAGAAAAGAGTGTCATGTTTCATTGTAATCCCACATATATTGAGCGTGATCAGCCTGTGATGGTGCCAATGGATTGCTCTCTCGATATTCTGTTCTTGCATGGAAACCATCGTACCACTCATGCACTGCAACGCTTGTATAGATAGGATTTACTAAAAAAATATTTGTCCGGTTAGGTAAAGCATTTACTTGGGCGGACAATGCAACAAGGGTTTCTAATTCATGACTTCCAAAAGTCCTCATTGTCATGGTACATTCATTAGCCAATAATATGTATAAGCTGCTATCTTATCCAACAAAGTATCCCCTATAAAAACAAACAAAAGAACTAAACTAAACTAGAACAAAATAACAATAATAAAGCAAATAAATGTTAAACTAGAACTACATAAATCAATTTTCGATATTGTAAAAACATACTCCCAGCAACGATGTCAAAAAATTGATGTGCGTGCAGTGCAACGCTTGATTAGCAAGTGTACTAATCATAAATAAAAAGTGTGTGAGGAGAGGATTGTCGTGTCCCTAGAAGTGTTAGCTATATTTAACATATGGAAATTAGATGGATGATTTGAAAACTAAAATAAACTAATTAGAAATGAAAATTAAAAACCAAGAAATATAGAAAAGTGAAATTTAGGGAGAATGGGATTAAGGCTATGAATTATCCTGTTTCACCTGGCCCACCAATACAAAAAATTCCACCTTTGCCCTTTTGTATGAAATCTAATATAATTGAAAAAACTTTATGTTGTTTAGAATTCAAACTTTAGCTTTGTTTCATAATCTTTTGAAGTTATTTATATTGACATTTCATATTGTATCATTTGAAAATTTTTTATCAATGTTATCTAAATCATTAGAAATATTTGGAAGATCATATAGATTAATGTTTTTCCATTGTTCTACAGAAAAAAATTCTAACTTTTTAAAATTTTAGCAACTTGTAGTTCAACTAAGCTTTCAATTTCTCTTTTGAAATCTTCAGATATTGTCTCAAAGTATGCATCCCAAAGAAGTCTCACATCTGTTGGTACATAGTAGACCAAGATGATTACGAATAGTCTTTGCAGTTAATGTGACATTTGAAAAGTGACAACTTCATTTAAATATTCAATAATACTTAGATCAGATTCTAGCAATCCTCTTTTTTGCTCAACTTCTTTGAAATTGGATTATCATATACCATTTACTATTAGAAAATCTTGGAAAGATGTTGGCCCTCTGACAAGTAATCTAAGATAATAACTTTCTCGTTCAACATGATATTTAGTATTTATACACCTAAATCACATCTCTTTTCTTGTTTGTCTCATACATAGTGCTATGAAAATTCTCTATAAAGACATTTTTTTGCACTTTCACTTTTAGAGCACATAGAAAAATACTTTGTGCTCATTATTTTGGAGACGTGATCTCATCTCAAATTTTTTTTTAATTTTGGTTTTCCAAATAAGTCACACATTATTGATTTAGGAGGTGAAACTGCAAGTTGATAACTGTTGGGAATATCATATTCAAATTAAATTCAAAAATTCTCTACAATTCTTCTTGAGCAGAGACCCATCGAGCATCTTGAAAATATTTAAGTTAATCAATTAAATTTTCATTATCGTTGTGGGTGAGATGATTTGCTACTCTGTCATGTCTCTTATAGATATATTTGTGAAGATATTTCATTGTTGTCACTCCTGAACATATCTCAATATTGATATGAAAATCATATCTTGATAATAGATATGGATTGTAAGGTACTACGAACTCATTGTTCAGTTGTTCATTCTGAACTTGAACTCTCAATCTATTTTTCTTCTTTTGTAGATTGTTTATTTTTCTTTACCTTGTATTATGCTTTCATAATTTGATTGTGGGTAACGATATTTCGTCCATCATACAAGAATTTTTTAATATTGTAATGGGTCATAACATCCATAATAATATTTCTGTGTCTGTGGCCTAAATTTGTATAGACTACAATGTCTCTTTTGAAATATATGGTACTATTTTTTCTTTAATCCATATTGTTGCAACTTGATCGACTGTTGGAGAATTATACACTCGTTGATGTAATTTCACATCTTTTAATATATGGAGTTGAATGTCATCCATTAAAGGATAATCCTTTAATCTTCTGAAGATTTTTACATATGAATTTACATCTATAAGTTTTATGAGTTTCTTTACAGCAATTTCAGATAAAATCGAGTTTTCTACCTCATGTTTGTTTTTAACAAAATACAATTAAAATAACCAAAACTGTCTTCCTTGATAATTAATCTTGGAAGGTCATGATAGACCATTCTCTCTACTCGAAAAGTATAAACCCCTCGTCTCGACAACCTCTTTTGACTCAAAAGTAAACAACTCGTACAATTTTTTAGGAACTTCAATAGGTGCAAGTTTAATTTTTCCATTATTGCAACAAAAAGTCAAAGTCTCACCCAAATCTTGCAGCACCACAATGAATGCGATTGGACATTTTTTTTCAATTCATATATCTTTGAGTATATTGGTTTATAAAAGTACTGAACCTCTAGGGGAATCCAAATATTCTAGATTTTATAATAAAGTACATATTGGAAAACTTTAAGTTACTAACCTTCTAATTCACATGGAAATTGAGATTTAAAAATCCCTGTAATATGTGAATTTTGCATATTTGCAATTGAGCTCATTTTTTTTTTGCTTCTTAACTTTATATATATGTTCCTAGAAGTATTTTTAGTTTCAGTACAAAAACATAAATAGAAAGACATGTGTCTTTCTCATTTTTATTTCATTGTTTATAGTATTCCCATTTTGACAATTCATTAGAACCCTACATACTATTCTTGTACCTTTCATTGCTAAGTAACCTATTCATTATTTCTTTCTTTTTCCTTTTTGTTTTATGTGTATTATCTATTGGGTTAATTCCAATTTACCCCCTCTACTACTTGTTGAGTATCACATCATTTCTTTGTATTCTCAAGTATCTCACTTTACCCCTTTCTACTCTCATTGTGTCTCACTTTACCCCCTTATACTCTCATTGTCTCATTTTGCCCCATGTACTCTAAAAACATTTACAAAATTATCATTACCTATTATTTATAGTAAAATTACTTTATGTTCTAAAATTAATAGATTTATATATATATATATATATATTAATATTTTTTTCAATTTATTAATTAATACTTGACATTAAACTTATTTAATTTTTTTTTGTACTTACATTTTATTAGTTATATTTCAATTTAACATAGACTACATAGTTTCTATTAAATTAGTATATAGTAGAATATTTTTTATTAGCTAATACACTTATGAATTTCTACTCAATATAAATTTAAAAAATATGTAATTTTTTTTAAATATTATCATACTAAATACATAAAATGTTAGTAATATTTTTTATTTTTAATTAGAATTATCATAAATTCATAGAAACTATGTTAAATTCTAAAATAATCATTATAATCAAGTAATAGTAATTAAATTAAATACTAAAGTGATTATGATTTTTTTAAATAAAACATAGTATCTATTAAATTACAATAATTCAACTATTTATAATTTATTTAATAATGATAAATCATACCTAGAAAAACTTTTTTTGAATTTAACATAGTTTTTATGAAATTTTAATAATTCATTAGAAATTTATTAACAATATTTTATGTATTTAGAAAAAATTATAAATATGTTATATATATTTTTTATATTTATTACAAGTAGAAAATTTATAAGTAAAATGTATTAGCTAATAAAAATATCATACGATATAAAAATTTAATAGGAACTATATTTATAAAAATAGCTATTAAAATTTAATGATAATAAAATTTCTAATGAACTTATTGTTAAGTGTTACTAATTAAGTTGACAAAGTATTAAAATATAAATAAAGTCTATTAATCTTAAAAAATTTAAATTATTTTTACTATAAATAATTGGTAAGGGTAATTTAGTTAATTTTTTAATATTACAAGAGGGTAAAGTTAGACAATGAGAGTACAAGAGGTTAAAGTGAGAGAAAATAAAGTATAAGATGGTAAAGTGAGACAATTGAAAGTATAGGGGGTAAAGTGATATTCAACAAAAGTAGGTGGGGTAAAGTGAGTTTAAACCTTATTTATTTGAGTTAGTACAAGATGTACCTTGTTCTTTTCCAATATTAGAAGACAAACTAATACCATGATTTTATTCATGCGATTTAAGAGTTCTATATTTTTCTCTAATTATTTTTATGAAAAGTGTTAAATGAATATAAGAATTGAGACACATATTTTTATATTGAATTTGACCAGAATTTTTTCATGATTCATATGTCTAGGTTCGTAGAACTAAACCGATAATTAAAAGTTCCACATGCAAGAAACATAATTATAACTAATATTAATTCAAATTTAAATCTAAATTTATAAAAAATTATATCTCTATATTGGAGTTAACCACATAAACCTAAGTAGGATAGGTGACCCTACATTTAATTTTCCATTTATAAATAATTTTATCTTTCGTTCTTCCTTATTTTCTTTCTCTTTTATTTTATTTATTTGGTTTTCAACTAACTTACTTTAATTTTTAGTGTTTGTTTCAACCATAAGTCTAGTTCAACTTGTTTTTCTTCTTTTTCTTAGTTCTACGTTATTTTCTTCTTATTCTTTATTGTTTCCTTTAATCCTAAATTTATGGAGTTTGTAATTCATTTTAAAGACTAATAACATATAAACAAAATTACTTAGTTATCCATCAAGTTGCATCATTTTATATATTACATAGTGTTATTCTTCCTCATTAATTTTTAGTGTTTGTTTCCTACTAAAAGTCTACAATTTGAAAAAAAAAAGAACTATTTTTTGGAGAAATAATTGTAAATTACCTTATCGCCATTAAAATAATATGCCAAAGGAATTAATATGTCAAAGGATCATTTTCGTCTAATAAAAAATTCAATATTGTAATTACATTATTGCCATAAAAAATAATATGTCATAAGTTATTTTAGAATTTTTAGTGTTTGTTTCCTACTAAAAATCTAGTTCAACTTGAAAACAACTATGCTTTATTGTCATTAAAATTAATATGTCAAAGGGTCATTTTAGTCCAATCAAAATTGAAAGAAAAATTCACACTTTTATAATATATATATAATATAATATATTAGTATAATATAATATAATATAGATATGGATATAGATATAGATATAGATTAACGCTTGGGTTCGAGAGCATGAATTTCTTGATTTGGTTAGGGAGGCTTGGACTTATCCTCTTTCGGTTAGGAGAATGATTGGCCTTCAACAATAATTATTAGAACTTAAGGAGCAGCTCAAATGGTGGAATAAGGAATTTTTTTGGCAATATTTTTGACATGATGAAGGCTGTGGAATCGAATTTAAGTGCTAAGGAAAAATAATTTGTTACAAATCCATTGAAGGATAATTTGATAGCTCTTAAACGATCCCAAGCTATCCTTTCTCGGGCGGCTGCAATTGAGGAGTCATACTGGAAGCAAAAATCTATTTGTCAGTGGTTAAAGGAGGGTGACCAAAATTCTTCCTACTTTCACTCCATTGTAATGAAGAAAAAGATGAAAGTCAAATATTTATTCGATTGATGTGGATGGTGTCCAAATATTTAATTCGCAAGAGGTGGGAGAATCCGCTACAACATTTTTGCAACATTTTTCCAAAAGTTGGTATGGGTGGGGAGTCAAATTTCATTGAAGAGGATTTCTCTTGTATACAATGGCTTGTTACTGATCAGGATGCTCTCATGCTATGCACATTGCCGACTTTTAATGAATTAAAAGAAGTGCTTTTCAGAATTGATCCTGATAGTGTTGCTGGGATTGATGGTTTCTCGTCACTTTTCTTCCAATACTGTTGGGAAATTATTTCTGATGATCTTTATGATGCCTACTTGAATTTTTTTAGGGGAGCTCCTATGCCGAGAGATTTTACTATAACTACTACAGTTTTGATTCCTAAGGTGGAGATTCCAGATACGTGGTCAGATTTTAGGCCAATCAGCTTGTGTACTGTTACTAATAAATTCTTTTCTAAGCTTCTTTGCAATAGACTTTCTCGCCTTTTGCCAAAACTTATTTCTCCTTTACAAAGTGGCTTTATGGCAGGTCCACTATTAGTGACAACATATTGCTAGCCCAGGAGCTCACTCATTGTCTGGACAATAAGTGTGAATATTCAATCTTAATCCTCAAGCTGGACATGGCTAAGTTTTATGATCGAGTCCAATGGACTTTTTTATATTTAGTATTGTGGAAATTGGGATTTCCTAGTCACTGGATTCAGCTTGTGCCCAATTGTGTGAAGAATAATTGGTTTTCAGTTTTTGTAAACGGACAGGCATTTGAGTTCTTCAAATCTACCAGGGTCTGCGGCAGGGTGATCCTCTTTCACCGGCATTATTTATCCTGACTGTGGAAGTACTTACCACTCACATATTTGGGGGCTCCTCTGTACCAGGGGTGGAAGAAAGGGGCATTATTTGATGATATTATTTCAAAGTTAAGTCCCGTATATCTTGGAAAAGGCATATCTTAATCATGGTGGACGACTTGAGCTTATAGGGAGTGTGTTGTGTTCGATGCCGTTTATATATTTCAAGTGTTATCAGCTCTGAGGTCTGGAATTAATCTAATTAAAAAGCTCCTGTCCAGATTTTTTGAGGTAGTATGGATAGTAATCCGAGGCTGCACTGATATTCATGGTTGAAATGTTCACCTTTTGCAAAAGGCGGAATAAGTATTAGAAATTTGGCGGATGTTTTACAAGCATTCTCATTGAAGTTGTGGTGGAAATTTCGCACTCTGATTCATTGTGGGCACGGTTTATGCGGCTGAATTACTATCTTTCGGTGGCACCTTGCTTAGCCCCATATAAACCAAATCATTCATTGATTTGGAGATGGTTATGTCGGGTGCATTTACAAGCTGAGGCTCATATTTTTTGGCGGTTAAGAACTGGCAGATGCTCATTTTGGTTTGATCAATAGATTGACAAGGGGCCTCTTTACCGAATGGTTCAATCTGATTATAATTTGGAGCCTGTGTCTAGCTTTGGGGAGCATGGTAATTGGAATATGCCCAAGCTTCTTGGAGTCTTTCCAGAACACTTGGTAAGATTCATTGCGGATAACCTTATGCTTTATGGTAAAGCGGATATTCCAATCTGAAAGGTGACATCATACAATGGGTTCTATATGAAATCTGCCTGGGACTCTATTCAAGATGCAAGGCCAGTTATTCAGCTCATGGATGCAATCTGGAACAAGATCCTTACACCAACAATGTCTGTTTTTTCCTTGGCGGTTGTTAAAGGAATAGTTACTTGTTCACGAAAGAATGCAAAGGCGTGGATTTGAGATGGCTTTTTTCCATGCTTGTTACAAGGGTCCTGAGACATTTTCGCATTTGTTTATTTCGTGTCCTCAGGCTGATGCGATTTGAAAGCATTTTGGTTCAGTTTTTCATAATACGCCACCAGTTATGGTAGTATTAGGCTCCTTATACAACATTGGCGTTTTTCATCTTCATCAGGGGGTCAGACACATATTCATGGAGTATTGCCTATGCTTATACTTTGGTATATTTGGTTTTCAAGAAGTGATGCCAAATACCATCAATTTTTTGTTCAGCATCATATTATTCTTTCTAAAGTGATGGATCATCAATACAGTGCACAACAAGAAGGTCTATTTGGACTTCATTTCTGGAAAGGGGACAACCATATTGCATCTTGATGGAATTTCTTATTGTGGACACCTAAGAAACTGAAGAGTACTCTCGTTAAATGGCAGGTCCCAAGTCTAGGCTAGGTTAAATTAAATACAGATGGGGCGAGCAAGGGGAATCCTGGCATCATGGGTTCAGGGAATTATGCTCGATCCCAATAGAAACATGCTTTTTGCTTTCTTCAATTACCTTGGTATATCCTCAAATAATGTTGCAGAATTGCAAGTTGTGGCCTATGGATTATCTTGGTGCTATGAATCTGGAATCAGGCGAGTGTGGGTTGAAGCGGATATTCAATCTACACTTTAGCTCATACTTCAGCGGAGTAGAGGACATTGGACACTTCAGCCATTGCTTGCAAAGGTCTTTTTCATCATGGAATTGATGGATCTTCGATTCACACTGCAGATTTCCTCGCCTCATCTTGCTTTAAAGGGAATTTTAGACAATGGTCACCAACGAAAGTATCGGAGGAGCTTTGTGGAGTTCTAACGATGGACAGAATGCAAATGTCATGTTTTAGATCTCACTACAGACTTAATAATGCAGGTCATTGATCAACCACATTCTAGATTAGTTGAATTTCATTCTTTAGGTTTTTGTTTACATGTAATGGAAGTAACACTTCCAAATTTTCTTGTCTACTTTCAAATTAAATATAAGGGAGTGAGTACTCCTTATTTTCTGTATTTGGTTTGTATAATGTTACTTTGAATTTTTATTAATAACTGGTAGGGGTCTACCGCTAAATTCCCCACCTAGGTACATGCAATGTTTAATAAAAAAAATTTCTATCAACTTGATAACTAGGATACTTTGAATATTGACAACCCAATTCCAGATAGGGTTTGTGTGGAAATTGATTTGTTAAAGCTATGAGAGAAAGAAAATTTTATTGGATGTGATAATTTAATTTTACACGAAGAATTGTCTATGAGAACTATCCAAATTATAACACTAAATGTAGGTAATGAAATGGTGGTAATTTCATCGAGCATTAATACTTAGTGACTTACATACATATGTATGGATCAAATCTAAAGGATTTGTGGAATGCTCCATTTGTCCACTAAATGGTTATTTGATCATATTTCCCTTAAGACAAGATTCAAAGGTTGGCATGTCAAGCTTGTCCTAAGATCAAGCATTCGTGCCGTCTTGTGAACTCTCTTCTAAGAGATATGACCTAATCTCACATTTCACAAGTATGTGGAACTATGATTATCAAATTAAAGTCTATTTTATTAAATCATGTAACATTGAATTTTGTGGCAGTATAAATTAATGCTAATGCACGTACATCAAGAACCATGGTACATTTCCATCCTTTGATTATACAATCAAACTTTTTTCTAATTTAACGAAAATCCCACTATTAAATGTCATCTCTCACCAAGGCAAATATAATTAGTGCTACCCTTATTCCAAGTTGAGCTAAGTTGACATTCCTTTAGCTAATGAAGCAACATTTGCTTCAATTCCAAGTTTAAGGAATGTCCTTCCACTTAGTCTTGTTCTTCTTGTCATCTTCTATAACTCCTTGTAGAGATGGGTCATATCTGATATCCAATACCCAAGAAGAACTGTCAACACTAATGGTTGATTTAAATATAATACAATTTTGAATTAAAATCACCCTTTTAAGTCACAATTTGAATCCCTTCTAATTCATTTAAGCAAGTCCATACTTGCATTTCCTCTTTCTTTGCCTCTTTATATTGCAATGGTTGCACAAACCTATCTTGTCCAAATTAATTCTCTAGCCAAGCCCGATTTTGTATTTTTTTTTCTACTGAGAAGTCTTTCTTATAGACCTTTAGTCATAGAGTAGGTAGAACCAATAATCAAAGTTGGGCTTTGACAACTGGAATTCCTATAACTCCTTATAGAAGGTCATTCTTCAACAATTGTAAAAGGTTTTCTACAAATCTTTATAGAATGTGCAATAAGAGGTGCTTCCACAACTTTTGTGGGAGTTGTTTCTATAACTATTGCAGAAATCTCTCTTTTGCACATTTTGTAATCCTCTTAATTTGAGAACCATTCTTAAGTTTTAAGAGCAATCCGGATAGATTGGAGCTTAATAGTGTTTATTGTTATCTAGAATAATTCAAATGAATTTAAAAGTGAAAACTATTATCCTAAGTAAGGTAGAAAACTGAGCATTTATTTGACAATATATTCATTTATAATATGGTCTTTAATTATAATGTCTCTATTTTATTCAAATCTCATCACTCTCTAGATGGTGATTTGGGAAATTATATTTCCTAGTAGGCTTAAGGTCCAATTAGCTTTGCCATACACCCCAATTTTATGAGTCCATTTGACAAAACTAAAAGGTAGTAACACATTAAAAATTACATTTCTAATAACCCTCAAGCCATTTTACGTCACTCTTCCTATACATCCTAATTTTATGAGCCCATATGGTACTAAGTGTCAAGTGTTTTACCATCAAACATCCATGCAAGTAAGATAACTAAATTATGTCGTACGACTGGTGGCCAACACCTTTAGCCCTCCTATCCTATGGGCATTCCCATACTAGTAGTAGTCACAACTATTACATCCACTTAGAACATCCCATGACTCGTGGCCAATGGACTAAGCGTGACAGCATTTCACATGCCAACTACTTTTGATAGAAGGTTTGGACGATTGGGCCTAGCCCAATATTACCCACTTATGCTTAATATAGAATTTAGTTAAAAATTCTTAAACTTGACTTTCTAATGAGGGTTCATTTTATAATTCCAAGACATCATATTTTGTTTGTTTATTTAATGTTGCACTATCCTAATAATCGCAAGTATAGCAAAAAAAAAGCATTAAATAAACATATGCATCTACCATACATACATAATAAAAGGATGATCATGGCCATATCCTATGCGATCTACACGAGCCAAAGTGGATCTAGGTGAGTCTAAGGGTAGCAATTAAAATGACACATAGGTCCCATTTGTTATATGAATATATCACCTATACATTCGTCGACCTTCATTCTTTGCTTTCTCCACCTTGCTCCTTTTTCAAAAGAATATCTCACATTATTATTCTACTCTCATTACATTTGCTATGACCTAACAAGAAACCTTGAACTATCTTCCAAGGGGAAGTATATAGGAGACAGAGAATTTACACTAAAAAAAAATAGAGAAAAGACGAGACATGCAGGCTTTATTTTAATTAAACCCAAAAATCAAGCACTCACAATGCACATAAAATACCCATAAAATAGTCAAGGCTCCATGATCATCAACTCTAACATACATTCCTAATTTATACATCATATGAAATAAATTCTAAGCATGTAAATTTACCCTTTATATGCCTATTTTTTAATTTGGGATAAATAACATTTGGTTCTTCATAAAAACACATTTTTAATAATTTTAAAATTAATAATTAATTTTAAAAATTGAATAAACCAAAAGCTATGTAACAATTACACAAAAGAATGGGAAAATAAAAACTACACTTGAAAATAATGTGGCATCGCGAATCCAAGACCAGCGCTGCGACCCTTAAAAAAAAATTCCAACGGCATCGAGGCGCTGAGTTGTTCGTGACTGCTATAATAACAGACGAGAAAACTGGCCCATTTTTCACATCTAATTCCAATATTTTTCATTCAGTTTTTATCTTTAACATTTAAAATATTTATCCCAATCAATAAATCAATTAAAACCATTTTAGTGCACATAAAAACATATTAATTCATGATATTCACGAAAATATTCGGGTATGGTAACCTAGGCTCTACTACCACTATTGGGTAGGAAATTTAAAAATTTATAACATGTATAAAAACTATTGAGTACATGCAGTTCCGAATTCGATGCGATTTTTTGGTTACACTCTAATATTTCGTTTATAAAAAATAAAAAGAGATTTCACAAATATACCTTTATTGAGCACTCTGGTTGAAGTGGGTGTGAAACAATTCGAATTGCTATCCTCCTCATGAACTCTTCATAGGAATCCCTAAGATGTTTTTGAAACTTCAGCCCCAATTAGAAACTGATTCATCAAAGACTCCCAGCATCGTTCCTCTACTAGTATCCATACCTCGGACAAGTCCACGGATCAACAATTCTTACTAGTAAATTGTGATCTTTTGTTTCTAATTTAGAATTTGGGAATGTTGATTTAATTCCTTTATCAACTTGTGATAAAAGAATTAAATCAAAGTATAAAAAATATAGAACCTTTGATGAAAGGAATATTTTCATGTGTGAAGAAAAACCAAGAGAGGAAGAGAGAGAGAAGAGGGTAATTTTTTCTTATTTTTGGACCCTAAATTGGTTCAATCCTAATCCCATTAATATTTGATCAATTTCCAAGTTTATCTCCTCTTTCATTCTTATCTTAATCCTTTCCGTCAAAATAGGAGTCTTTAACTTCTTTCCTTACAAGAGTTTTAAGTTTTAATTGGAGTCTTTAATTCTTTAACAAAAGACTCTGAATGGGTATCTTCTATGAGTCCATTAACTTTGGGCTTGGACTTTAATTGATCTCTATCATTTAATTTAAGCTCAATTTAATTAATTGATCTAACTAATTAATAAATGGCTCCATATGTCCACCTAATTAAATTAGACCCAATTTAAATAATCTTATTATTTAAATTAATAAAATTATTTTAACTCTTAAATTAATTTAAAGCACATAATTAATTAATTCTAACCAATTAATTAATTTACTCCCAAAGAGTCCTTAATCTTTATTAGGTTCAATTAAATAATCCTATTACTTAATTGAATAAATTAATTTAACTCCTTAAATTAGTTCTAGATCAAGTTAATTAATCTCTATTAATTAACTAATTCCAACTCCTTAGATTATATATTCTAGATAGAAGTGGACAATCTCGATTTATGTATAACCCATTAGGTTTACAACTAATCTAGTAGTGGGCTTACAACTATTGTAATTTAGTGAATATATAAAAATATAGTTTAACTAATTACTCTAATTAATTAATCCATCCTGGAATTAGCTCCTCCATTACAAGAACCTTACAAGTCAAGGGAAGCATCTTGTCATGCATCTTGACTACCTAGTCTTAGGTGAATTAGCAAGCAAACTAATTTCTGTTACAGTACCATGTAAGTCCAGTCATTCCATTAACTAATCTCTCAATTAAGTATAGGGCATGAATTATTAGCCGAAACCTTACTTGACGTAATAACTATGATCTCATTCCTGATGATATTGACTCGTGATGAATCATTATAAAATTCATGTCTAATATTCATCTTGCTTTGGCCACTCATTAACCTCCATATACGAAAATAATACACTAACTATAAAATCCTTGTGATTGTTATGCAATCAAGTAATACATCAAAGTACATGATGTCATGCACAAGGTTACCATGGTACCTCAAGTCAAAAAACTAATCCATGTACTATCGTAACTGAACAATTCTCATTCACCAAATAACGTTTCCAATTGAGAATTCCACAGGCCTATTCGATGTACTCGTTTCCCAATAACCACCCACATACGTGCACTAGCGTTACCATACTGATGCCTAGAGAACAAGACATCTTTCTTTCGATTATGCATCATGTGCGCAAATCTTTACAAGCTTATATATATCCTATCTTAATGACCTTTAACTCTGAACTAATTTAAAACTAAAGCCATAGATGTATATTCTAAGATCGCCATAATATGCGTGACCATCCCTATAGCTATGTATGGCCTAGGGACTTTATTTAATTACTTAAATGCAATTAAAGATAAATAATTGCCTCTTTTGTTAATATATTTCGAATAAGATTGCCTATTTGCTAGAGTATAAAAGCCACCAATAATTGGCATGCTGAGCACTACTCTAACAAGATTCACATCGAGTTCATTATCTATAATGACACTAAGGGACTCGAGCTTTCGATAAGGCCTATCATCTTCAGCCATGGTGTGATACCCGAACCTCTCACAACTCACTTGACCAATGTGATTCATGCATTACATGCTACTTATATGCTAATTTGCATTAACATTTACATGGCATCTTATATAGCATTTTTAATCGTTAGACCTCTAATGTTATCACATGATATAAGTGGTTGAGATCTTATAACCTAATTAAGAAATTCTATATTTAAATAAGAAAAAGAATAGATTGGTCGATATGTTGGATATTTATAGGTTATATGTTATAATTATGTTAGAGTTAAAAGTGTTACTAGTAAGTTTATATGATTCGATTTAATTAGATCGAGGTATTTTAAAAGTATACATCCATGGATTAACATACTTGGGATATTGGACATGATATAATGTGATTTAAGTGTCATAATACAAGGTCCATATGTGCATATGATTTTAGAAATGCAAACTAGACAATCATTTAAGAATCGGATGTCAATCGGTTTGGAGATCGAATGAACGGACATAGGAATTACCTATGGGAATGAATGGTGACTAAGATAGGTTGCAACCAAATAAGAATATGTGAGACACACAATATTAGGCTGCAAGATAAGGGAGAAAATCAGATTATACCATTACATGCCACCTCAAGCTTTGCCACCTCATGCTTGCTTATTAAGCTTAAGCTAACATCTCAAGTTAACACATCAAACCCTTCACCCTTAAGCTACGACCGGACCTTCATTTCAGCCATTTTAATCTTCCAAACACACACCTTAAGGTATCCAAGTACTCTAAATTGATTCCAAGTTGAAATAAAAGCAAGAAAAGCAAAGGAGAAGTGATTACCATCAAGTTTAACCACAAAATCTGCATAGGTAACACTTATCTATGGTTTTGCCTTTGGTTTTCAGATTATTCTTAATAGTTTTATTGTTTACTAAGCTTTCAATATCTCTTATAAAAGTTTTAGCAAGTTTTTAGTTAGACTTTGGTGCACAAAGAAAGGGTTTTTGATGACAAACACTTAATATGAAATACTTGTGACAGAAACTGTCACCTTACTGTTTTATTATGTTTTCGGCTTCAAAAGTGTATGGTATGTTGAATAAAACCTGTAATTATCATCATATACATGTTTACATATAGGTTAATAGTATTGGAATAAATTTTCATCGGTTAGAAATTGAAATAGGGTATGATATTGAAGAGATGCTCAAAACTGTCACCATCAAATTTCAGATTCTGTCCTATGTGAATTGGACTAGTTTTAAAGTATTAAATCCATTAGTTTTGGAAAGGATATGACCTTTTTATCTCTTTTTATATGTTATATAAGTGTGGTGAAAATTTGGGAGTGATTGAATATACTTAAGGGTGCCAAAACCATTAATGTCATGAAGTGCGTAAAACTATCAAGGTAGGAAAAATCTATTTCAGTATGCTGTGAAAGGAGCTGAACTTGAGAAGCTATATCCGTGAGTTTTAGCCATTCTATGATATGGTTACATTTTTTTTTATGTTATATAAGTGTGATTAAAATTGTGGAGTGAATGAATATGTCTAAGGGTGTTAAAATCATCATGCAAATTAATGTGGCAGCAAGAAAATGTGAAGTGGTGAATCTGTCCCATTTGGTTCATTAACATGTTCCAGCATAGATGTGGTGCATTTGATCCCTAAAATTTAGGGAAATATTGTAAGAGTTATAATACATCAATTAAGTGAGGTTAGTATAAATTTAAGATGTGGAACAAAGGTACGTAGAAGGTTGTATTCGGTTATAGTTTCTAAGTGGTAAGGTTGTTTAGTTAAATTGAGATTCAAGATCTTATACTACATTAGGTATAATGAACTTGTTAATTGAGGATGGTGATTGATATCTTGTATTTTTACAGATTTTTTCACATTTAGGGTTGGGGAGTAATACTTAAGAAACCTAGAAATAACACACAACCGATCAAAGGTAAGTAAAGATTCATTTGCAACTATAATGCATAGACATAGTTGATGTGTGAATTATATGTAATATCATAAATCATATGTGCATAGTAGAGGGCTCTCCATTGAGCATACATACATGGACATTGTCATTGTCACGTGCATGCATCATATACAAGTATTGTGATAAATCTTGCATTGCACGGCATGATTCTGAGAAAGGAAAATATTTTACTGACCAGTACTAGTGCACCGAAGCATGCATGGATTTGCATGGTTGTATGCATGGATTTGCAGGTTCCCGTGCATGGATTTGTATGCGTACGAGTGTGCATGGATTTGCATGCTTTTATGATTATTGGCCATTGGATTATGGTGATGTGCAGAGCTCTTTTTCGGTGCATGGGATAGTAGCATTGGTTAGGGGCCCAAGAAAGAAATGATTTTGATAGAAATATGTTGATGAATGGAATTGCATTGTGGGCATAACATTTTGAGATGCATGACTTGATATTGTGGATTATTCTTTGACATGCATAATCTTTACTTGCTGAGCATTAGCTCATATAGTTTATGCATTGTAGGTGAGTCTAGTGATGCTTGATACCATGGACTTACTGGGCAAGCCGTTGGGGTTCCTACAGCTTCTGAGGATCATTGTACATGGATGAAGACCTGTTGGGTTGTGTTGCGGGCATATTCTAATTTTTATATTCATTATTATTATGTAAATTACTGACTATATATAAAGGGCTACAAGATGCAAAATGTCCTTACTTCTTTCGAAAGTAAAGACTATTGTTTTTATTTTTTAGTCTCTCGTATTATAACTTTGGGATATCGTATCCTATATAACTCTTGAAATTTGATAGTAAATCAGCCTGAGAATAGCGTGACTGTGATGGGTGTTGTGTTTTTATATAAATGGTGATTTTTCTATATAAAGGGTTATATGTGTGAAAACACTGTTTTTCAAAGTGCTACATTTGACAAAAGTAAAAATATATATAAACACATGCACACACATGTGCTACATTGTCAAAATTATTGCTATACCGATATCTATATTTAGTGTTGGGGGTTGTTGCACATGGTCTTGGACTAAAGAGCCTTCTGTCATATGACATCAAAATATCTCTTTAGAGACTTGATATCTCGCATGCCCAGTGTATTCACCATACAACTCTTGCAGGTAAAGGTGAATATCACCAGCATGTTCTATATTCTCTATTGCCTCTGCAACTCGTTTGATATAAATGCTATCATATAGCATCATCTTGCAAGTCATCCTTAAATTTCTTATGGTACTTTGCTAGCTCTTCCTCAGTGGTATCCACCGGTGCGACCAACAGTGGTGTCACATTGAGGATATAAGATCTTTTCAGACTAGAGAACAATTTGAAGGTTCCTAAGCAAATTGACAAAGTTCAAAACAGTTAATTTATTTGCGCCTAGATAGATGCTAGTCGATTTTTAGCCATTTTGAGATCTAATCTACAAAATATGTGAGATAGAAAAATAATTATTCATTCAATATTATATTTATTTATAATGTGGTCTTTAATTATAAATGTCTCTCGCTATTTTATTCAAATCTTATCACCCTCTAGATGGTAATTCAGAAAATCATATTTCCTAGTGGGCTTGAGGTCGAACTAATGTTTTATGTGCCCAATAATATGAGATCACATAAAACATCAAAAGGTAGACAATAACCTTGTCAATTGCATAATACCCCAAGATATTTTGCCAAAACATTCCTTTATGCCTCAATAATATGATGATATAAGGTAGTAAGTGTCAAGCAGTACCCATCAAACATCTATGCAGATGGAGCATCTAAACGTCCCATGACTCATGGACGATGATAAAGATGAGTCTATCTTATGGGCATTCTCATGCTTAGTAAAGATCACAACTTTCCATCACTTAGGTATCCCACGACTCATGGATGATGTCCTAAATATGGTAGCATCATCATGTCTTCTACTTTTGATGGAAGGAATCGAAGATTGGGCCCAACCTAAATTTTCCCACGTTTGCTTGATAGAATTTTTTAACAAATTTTTTAAACTTGACTATCAAGTGAGGGTAAGCTTTATAATTCCAATCTATTTTAGTTTGTTTATTTAATGCTGCACTAACCTAATGATTCACAAGCGTAATAATTTTTTTTTAAATAAACCTATGAATATATAATGCATACATACATAATAGTGAGATGATCATGAGCCAAAGTGAATCTAGGTCAATCTAAGGGTAACAATTAAAACGCAAAACAAATCTTATCTATTATATAAATATATCACCCATACATTCATGGGCCTTCATTCCTTACTTTTCTCTATCTTGCTCCATCTTCTTGTCAAACAAAAAGAAAAATTTCCTGACAGCTTAATTCTATTCTCATTGCAATTGCGATTCCTATCAAGACATCTTGGAATTTCTTCCAAGGGGAACTACATAGGTGGGAGGAAAAAAAATAAATTTGGAGTATAATAAGAAAGGTAAGACTTATAGGCCTCATTTTAATTAAAACCTAAAAATATGAAAACCATACATTCATAATGCACATAAAATATCATCCATTGGTCTAGGCTTAGTGATCTTTCATACTAACATACATGCCTAATTTATACATCTCATGTAATAAATTCAAAGCTTGAAAATTTACCCATCTTTCATATGCTGATTTTACATTTAGGATAAACAACATTTGGCAATTAAAAAAATTCCTTTTTTATTAATTTTAAAAATTGAATTAACCAAAGTTGTATAATTTTTACACAAAATCAAAAATTTCAATATTGGGTAGTGGCGCTACGGTGCCTGGGCTTGGCGTTGTGGTCCCTCGGAGAAAACTTCCAATCTCACCATAGTGTGTGGTACTTACGCTATGGCCTGAAAGCTTCGAAAGCCTTTTGGATTATTTTGAACTCCCGACCTATGGCGACGAAGCTTGGAAAAGCCCCTGTATCATGGCCCCTTCTACTTGGTGTTGCAATGTGAAGTGGACTGTCCACTTGTGCTACGACACTTGTAGGTGGCGATCCAGTGTCAGATTGCGACTGCTACAATTTTGGCCCAATTTTGATGTCCAACATCAATTTTCTAACTAGTTTATAAAATTTAGTTTACATAAGTTACCCCATTCCATAAATCGCATAAAATATTTTTTATCACATATGAGAAACATATTAATCAATCAAATTTCATCATATGAAATTAAAGACATATTTGCAAACATATCTGGGTATGGCAACCTAGGCTCTGACACCATTGTTAGGTTCGCAAAATCGTGGGACTTAATGCAGTGGGAATTTAAAAATTTATAAAATGACATGTATAAAATTTATATAAGTAGTCCAGGATTCGATGCAATTTTCGGTTACACCCATATATTTTCATTTAACTAAAACAAAATAGAGTTCGTGATTATACCTTTGAGTGTACTCTAACTATATACGAGGATTTAAATGATTCAAATCACGGCACAATTCAGAAATAGTTTACCATAGGGATCCATGCGTCTTCCTTATGATGTTATCTATTTGACAAACAAGATCACATTTGATACCTTTGCTAAAAATTATCAAGCCCTTGTTTTAAACTAAAACTTTGGAAGTGTAGGTTGATTCTAATATCAACTAGTGATAGAATAATTAATTAGTTTAGCAATGAACTAGAACCAACTTATAGAAATTAAAAAAGACTAGAAAATATGGAAGAAGATGAAAACTGCTTTTCAGCACTTGGAGAAGAGGGGGGGTCAATTTTAGCAACTTCTTAAGCTCTTGTTTTTTGCTCATTTGATGGTGTATTTATGCACCATTGAGTCCTTAACCTAATCCAAATCAAATTGGTTTTAGTGGACTACCTAATTAAATAGGCCCAATATAAATAATTTAATTATTTATATTAGTTAAATTAATTTAAAATTCATTAAATAATTGATTCAATCATTTAAATAATTACTGCCAAAAGAGCCCCTAATCTTAATTAGGTCCAATCAAATAATCATATTATTTAATTGAATGAACTAATTTAACTATTAAATTAATTCTTGCTCCAAGTTAATTAATCTCCATTAATTGACTTACTCCAACTTCTTGGATTTAATTTTTGTTAGAAGTGATCCATCTCGTTTTGTGTGTTACTCATTAGGTTTACAACTAAGCTAGTAATGGGCTTGTAACTATTGCAACTTAGTAAATATTTAAATCTAATTAGTTTAATCTAATTAATTAATTCATATTGGAATTAACTTCTTAATTCCAATAGTCTCACAAGTTAAGGAAAGTACCTAGCAGTACATCTTCACTAACTAGTCTTAGGTAAAATTATAAGCGAACCTATTTGTTGTGAGTACCATGTAAGTTCGGTCTTTTCATCAACTAACTTTCTGATTAAGTCTAGTACATAGATTATTAGTCAAAATTCTTTTTGACTTAATAACTATGATCTCATTCCTAGTCACATTGACATTCGATGAATCACTCTGACCAGAGTCTTTTCGAGTCAAGGACCATGAAATGTATAGGAGGTTAACCTATTCTAACAAGTAGGTGACAAATCATTTGTTGCTCACTCATTAACTTCCACATACGAAAACCATACACCCAACGTAAATCCCTTATGATTGTCATATAATTGAGAGATACATCAAAGTATTGACACTGTGTACTGACTACCATGATACCTCAAGTCAAATGACTAAGTCTGAACTATTGTAACTAGAAAATTCTCATTCAATGAACAATGTTTCTTATTAGAATTTTCCACAAGTCTATTTGGTGTACTTGTTCCCCAAGAGCACCCGCACATGTACAGTAGTATCATCATACCAATGCATATAGAGCGAGACATCCTCCTTTTGAGTATATATCAAGTGCACAAGTCTTTACGGGCTTATCAATGTCCCATCTCAACAAACTCATAACTCGAAAAATTTAAAACCAAAGCCATAAAAGCATATTACCCATCATATGCGATACCATACCCTGTAGCTAATTATGGTCGAGGGACTATCTAATTAACTAAATGCTACTGAAGATAAATAAAATGCCAATTTTATAATATATTCCGAATAAGGTTCTTTTTACTAAAAAATACAAGCAACCTCTAATTGGTACATCAGACACTACTCTAACATAAGAATATTTCACGAGGCACCATATTTTATTTAAAATATTTGAATAAGCATGATCAAAGCTAAAATCACATAATACCATAGAAACATCAAGAGGAATCATAGGTTTGAAAGTAAAAACCAAAGAGAGCCAATGTTCTTGAATAAGATTTTCCAACACATGATGCGTAAACTTATTACCCACGCCATGACTATTCAAAATAATAAACTTAATCATAATGAATTAAAGAGAAGAATCATCACAAAAATCACCTGTTTTATACCTTGCTTGATTACGAGTCATAACCTGACTTTGGGAGTTAGCCTTATCTGATGCTTTCACCTTTGTAGGTTGCCCCATAACCTGAGCGAGGTGGGACACCCCATCAAAAGAAGCTCGCCATTGATGCACAACTTTATCAACAATATCTCGTAACTCACCCGAATCCTTAATTGCAGTTTCATCACACTAAATTGAAGGCTCACCAGACATCCCCATTTGTTCTTCATCCACAGTTTCAAGGGTTGCAAATTGATTGTTTATTTTTAAAGTGCTTATAGAAGAAACTAACAGACTTAAGTGGTGAAAAATCTGCAGGATTATTAAACTCAGACTCTGCCTCATTAAAAATTCTCTCGTCCATATTAAGGTTGTCTGAAATTTCCCTAGGCTCATTAACATCATCTCCCACAGTTGGACATACATAATTTAATTCCTGACTTTGTAAGACAATTTAATCAGCCAAATCCCTAACTTCATGGAGATGTTGGCAACACATCATTTAATTCCTGACTTTGTAAGACACTTTAATAAGCCAAATCCCTAACTTCACTAATGACGGCTTCATTAAAGCCACCTATATCTTTGTCCTGATGATCATCACCAGAAACCGTAAAATTAGATGGATCCCTAGGGCTGGATGAAACCCTAGGGGCACCACGAACAGATGCAAGACCAGTAGTGGATTGTTCATTCCCATCAACATTTCGATTCTTTGAAGGGCCAGCATGATTAAAATTAGACCCCAAGTTCATGTCATCCTGATTATTCGAAATGTCTTCCACAACAATGTTACCCTTAGCCTTACCATGCTTTACCCCATGGTCTTCCAAACCCGTGGAGGAAGGCTTCTCCTTTGTCTCTTTCACAAAAGTCTATGAATAATATGACCAAGATGCATATAATGAACATAATATTTCGGTAACTTTTCATAAATAATCATTTACAGAATCGCTTGTTTCGCTGAACCAATCCAAATTGGGAAATTCGATCCTCTAAAAGATTCAACTCTACACATACTTTAGCAACACTTGGTTTTGAAAAATTAGTCATACCTTTGTCGATCTGCAGTGGCTTCCTAATCAATCCCGCTATATTAAGCAAGGCTCGTTTATCAAATAGATGGATTGGAAGTCTCAGAAGGCTCAACCAAATAGGCAGTATTGGCGACTCTTACTTAGGACCAAAGTCCGGTGACCATTTGAAAATGCGCATTGGAAATCGATAAAAAATAGTGTTATTTTAACCACAGCCATGAAAAATCTTCTTGCAGCATTAATCGAATAAGGATGTGTTTTGAGTTCAAAACTCCTAATTCAAACCCCCTTTCAAGCCTAAAAGAGCGAAACCCTTCTTAATTTGAGTGAACCCCGGGCAGCCATTAGAGAACTTCCCAACTAAAGAGAACTTGAAAGGATCCGCTAATAAATTTGTTTCCTCCAAAATAAAAAAAAAGGGAATGGTCCTTCATAATTTCCTTGCTGCCTGATTGTAGCATGGACTTCAATCAAACCCTTCTTTGCCACTTGAGGGGATGACGGAGCCACCACAGAAGATGGTGGCTGAATAACATCCACAAAACTCCCTTTAGGGTATGGCGGTTTTGGGTTGAGAGAACCAGAATCGTCTCAGAGAGCGTCAGGGGTGGGGTAGTCGTTTTTTCAATACTAGTCATGCTACTAGGAATATTTTTTTAATCAAACTATTAGGATTTTTTTTTTAATAAATCCGTCTGTGCTTAGGCGAGAGGTTTGACATGAACCTCTACTTATTTATTATGTAACAAAAAGAATACAAAAAGAGTTTACAATGAAAGGAAATAAGGAATACTTATTCCTTTACATAGAATATAAGTAAGTACAAAAGAAAATGTAATACCCTAGAGATATATAAAAGAGAATAAACAGAAATTTCTATAACACAAGTCTCTGTCCATGAGAAAGAGTTCATCTGCCTTGCTGAACAAATCTGCTTCCTGTCACTTAGCCTTTCAAAAATCTGAATGTTGGGAAACACTTATCTATCATAAGAAACCCGTGTAACTGATGAGGAAAGTTATTTTCCCAAGTTTTCTTTGCCATAGTCATACACGCACAAGTATCCAAGAGATTCGCTAGCTTATTACCTTCACGATATATATGGGAAATCTGAATTTGCATCTGACTCTTGAGGAATTGAATCTTGGACATCAGCTTCTGCAGCCTCCAATGACCCAAACTACATCCTTGGAACAATGAAATAATGCTTTGGGCATCCATTTGTACCCAAACATGCTGAAAATTCCATTGAAAGCATAATGAGAGACCTTCCGTCAAAGCAAATAGCTCAGCAAAAATATTGGTATTTTCTCTAATAAAAATAGCGTACGGTAAAACGGGAGTTCTAGCTGAATTTTGCATGAAGCCACCTGCAACAGAAGGCCCTGGGTTTCCTTTACATGCACCATCACATTCAACCTACTAGAAATGAATACATAGTTATTGAGTTACTAAGGTTTCGACTAATAATTCATATTTTAAGTTTAATTGAGAGATTAATTGAAGAAATAACCGTTCGCACTTCACCTAATACTAGAAATCATTATGTACTGTTAGGTGTTTCCCATGACTTGTGAGTTTTTGAAATTAATGAGTTAATTCCAAAAAAATTAATTAATTAGAGTAATTAATTAAAATAATTAATTATTTAAATTAAGTCACAAGAATTGTGAGTCAATGACTGGTTTAGAGTGAACCTACGGGTCACACATAAAATTTGAACAAATCCATTTCTAAATTAATTCAAATATTGGATTGAATTAATTAATATGAATTAATAGGGATTAATTAATTCAAATGTTAAATAAATTTAATTACTTGATTCGACCAATTAATTGAATTTAATTTGACTAGAGAGCCTAATTAATAAATTAAATAATTGATTGAATTAATTAATTAAATAAACTTAATTAACTCATGAGATGAATTAAAATTAGCAAGACTAATTAAATTAGACCTAGTTGAGTCCAAGCCCAATTCGTATGGGCTTGTAGGATACCATAGAATTAAATGGAATTTAATTCCAGCATGTGATAGAAATATGGTGTGACCACATGGGTTCACACTTAAAATGGGAGATAAAGAAGGAGATGAAGTTATGGAAGTAAACCAATTCCCTTTAGAAATGGATTGAGGGACTTTAATAGAGAGTTACATGGCGTGAATTTAGGGAAGAATCTCAGCAGATTTTTAATTTAAAAACCTTCGAAAATTCGTGCACTTCAGCCCCCAAATTGAGAGAAAATCGTTTTCTTTTTTGTGCACAAGTCGTCTCTTTCATCTTCTTTTATCTCCAATTATTGTTCCCCTATTCCATCCAGATTTAATTCTTATTTTCAATGGTTGAATCATGATATATCACTCACACCAATTACACAAAAGTTGTGTTCTTGTTCCAAATTATTAAACGAGCTCCTAGGATAGAATTTTTGAATCGAAGACTAATAGCATGGGATTCGGTTGCGAGTGGGTATTCAAAAGGCGAATATCAATAGAGGGATAACATTTAGAATCCTAGAAGCAAATCATTTTCAACCAAAGGGGTTTAGATTGAAATACTTGGTGGCATAATCGTGGTGAGAAAACGATTCAAATTGTTTCTATCCCTACATAAACTAGAGTGTAATTCAGAGAAAGTTTTTGAAACTTCTCTACATAAGGTATTAAAATGCATAATTCGATCAAATGCATGGGTTTCGAGATGTTTTATTTTCATATGTGAAGTAAATTTTAAATTCCCATTGCATTTTCCATCCTGGGACTGTGCAAACTTTACAACTTCTTTTTCTTCTTTGATTCATTTCCTCCCTCAAAAGGTTCTACCTTTTGATCATGAGCTCAATTCTTCTATCCACAAGTTGATTTAAGAATTGAACTAAATATATTCGAGAGTAGAATAAGCTTCTTGAATCTACAAGCATTGATACAATTGGTGTTGAAATCTCCAAAATGTGGACATACTTAGAGTGGTAAAACTTGGGACTGTGAGCGAAACATTTCCATCAAGAGGGGTATAGAATAAACATTTGCAAAATAATTCAAGGAGGGATTCAAGATTCATAAAGGAGTTTGTTGAGAGAGAATGACTTGGATCATTTCATGTATCGTCTTCAATTGGAGTGTAATTAACATAAAGGTTTTTGAAACATCCCTACTCTAGGTATTAGGAAATGCATAACTAAGTAAATATGAATGGGTTCTAGGGTTCATTTAGTTATACATATGATGCAATATTTGTTTTATGTTTATGAAAAAAATTAAATTCCACAATGTGTACATTTTTCTAGGACCGTGCAAACCAAATAGTAGTATCAGAGCCAAGGTTATGTGTTTTTAATGCCTTTTTGATTGCATTTGTTTAATTTATGTGATAAATTGAATATTACTTTTATGCCATTGATGTGATCAATTAGTTTATTTATTTCGGATCATGTTGTTTATTATTTCAAGGGTTGAAATGAATAAACAAAATGGAACACATAAATTAAAAAAAAAAGGGAAAAGTGGAAGAAAATCCGCATGCACATGTCCCAACAGGCACTGACCTTGCAGCTTTTATTTCTGGCATTGTGCTAGTCCCAGGTGTTGGGATCGTTATAATCGCAGGGTATATGCAGCAGAAAATTAAAATTTTATCAAATATAAATTTAACCCCTCGATTTAAAAGTAATTTTAACAATCACGTTTATTCAAATGAATATATAAATAAATATTAAATTTGGATTATACTTTCTATGCACTACGGTTGTTGTAGTGAATGAAACAATCAATTGCTTATCTTGGACTATCAGAACTCGCAAGGATCCAAGTGTCTCCTCTCTATCAGGTCCACAATATGGAAGAGCAACACCAATCAAAAGGATTCGCTAGTATCCTTTTAATTGTTTACTAATTTAGA
The DNA here is from genome assembly GCA_019321725.1 of Paulownia fortunei. Taxonomy (NCBI): domain Eukaryota; kingdom Viridiplantae; phylum Streptophyta; class Magnoliopsida; order Lamiales; family Paulowniaceae; genus Paulownia; species Paulownia fortunei. The sequence continues at coordinate 11,435,817 of CM033107.1, read as the reverse complement.
ATCGGAGTAAATTTTCAAGAACAATAAAGATTGATTCTTTAAGTTCTTGAAACAATAATATGAAGAGAATAATAATAAACTAATTTTCTTTTTCTTTCTTTTCTTTTCTTGGAGAGTAAAATAGAAGACTTTAAACAAAATAATTTTTTCTCAAATTTTTTGAATTAATTATGTAATTTTCATCCCTCATATATATAGAATAGAAAATTTTAATCCCTTTCCAACTCTTGAAATTTTTTTTAGTTTTGAACTACTTCAAAACCTTATTTTAGAAGGATTCCAAATCTTCCAAAAACTCTTCTCTTTTCTCTCTCCTATTGTATGTGGACTAATTTAAAATTACATTAATCATCAAAATTATCTACATACATTGTTGATATTAATTTGAACTCTTCAAATAATATCAAGATATATATATATATCATATATATACTATAATTATATTTATATATAAATTAAATCTTAGTGGCCGATTTTATTCCATAAAATCGGTTACTATATTTTTTTATCTATAAATATGTTAATTAAATAAATTATATTTATTTAATTTATTCTCTTCATATTTTAGTGGGTATCTTAAGTGATCTATATTAATTTTGGGTTTGAACTCAAAAATTCCCAAATCAATTCAATTGATTCAATTCCAATTTAATCAATTCAATTGATTAATTTAATTTACTCCAATTGAACTTCCTAATCAAATTAGGCACAATTAAATAATCCAATTACTTAATTAAATAATTTAATTTAACTATTAAATTAAATAGAACCCTTAATTAATTAATTAATCAGTATTAATTAATTAATTTCCAACCATTGGATAAAATCTAAAATTAAAAATATTACTTTTCATAAAGATGTGTGATGCTTTTAGGTTCATTACTAAGCTAGTAGTGGGCTTACAATATTTGTAATATATGAATAACAATTATTTCAATTAATTAATCTACTTGAAATCAACTTTTTAACTCCAAAAACCTCACTATCCATAAAAACACCTATCAAATAATCATGACAAACTAGTCTGAGGTGAAATAACTAGTAAATCTAGTTTAGTTGCGAGTACTATATACGTATGATCTTTTCGACAACTAATCTCCTGATTGAATCTAGGGCATGGATTATAAGTCAAAATCCTAAATGATTCAATAACTATGATCCCATTTCAAGTTTCATTGATTCTTGATGAATCATGATTCATCTTGCCTTGACTAAAGTGTTTGAATCACAAACTATGAAAACACAGGAGATTCCCTTATTTAAAAAGACAAGTGTCGAATTCTATATTGGCTACTGACAAATCTCCATGCGCACCAGTGCAACACCCAACATACTCCCTTTGTGATTATCAAGCAATAAGAAGATATATCAAAGTGTTGCAGGATGCACATAAGGCTACCATCGTGCCTCAAGTCTGAGGACTAGTTGTATACTATCGCAACACAGAAATTCTTATTTCGACAGGCAAAACCTCCAACTGCGGGCCATGTTAGGTGTACTTGTTCCCTAACAAGCACCCATATACATGCACTTACATCTCTATTCTAATACTAATAGAGTGTAACATCCTCGTCTCATGAGCATGCATCATATGTGCGAGTCTTACTAAGCTATTTGATATCCCATCTCAAAAAGCTTTCGACTTGGAACTTATTTAAGAGCAAAGCCTTATAGGCATGTTCCATGATCGCCATCATATGCATGACCATGCCCCGTTGTTAAATTGGGTCTAAAGACTTTATCTAATGTGTAGAAATAAAAGATGCAAGTCATAAGATAAAAAAATACCTTTTTATTAATATGATTCCCAATAAGATTGTTTTTACAAAAGCAAAAGAGTATAATACACTCAATCCAATTGGGACATTGGACATCCTACTCTAACACCAAGTATTATGGCAGCAGTCTGAACTACTATCCAACAACAGTCTTCTAGACTTGGTGCTGATTTTTGGTGTTGCAGGCCAAGTCAAAATTGCCCAACTGTGCGAAGGCCTTTTTTGTTCTATCTAATCACATATTATTATGCGATGGATTTTAATTATTAAAACTTGAAGATCATGACAAAATGAATTACCACAAGAGTTGATTTATTGATTCAAGAGTAAGATTCTTGAGTTTAATATTTCATGTTTTTGCATTCATGGATTTAAGACTTTATGATTTATGAAATATTGAAACACTTGATTCAAGAACTTCAAGATTTGTCAAGTTTTGAAAATTATTCAATTGATGGAAATATTAAAATCAAAGAATTCAATTTTTTTATCAAGAAATTAAGTTTCTTGATTAAGATTTTCCAAAAATTCTTGATATGATCAAGAAGTCAAGAATTCTTGATGTTAATCAAGAAAAGTGGCAAAACAAATAAACTTATGCGTGTTTCATTTTAATGAGCAAACTTTGCATGAAAATTAGTTTTTCAAAATTAAAATCGAAAGTTAATTTTATAACAAATTGTTTCTTTTTGAAAAATCAAGAATTTGATTTGAAATTTGAAAAAAAATTGCACATTACATAATTTATAAATTTACGTACTTTCATTATTATGTGATGATTTATGTTAAGCATGTTAGTTGGACGATCATGGAGCCTAGGCCACTGTGATTAGTTTAATTTTGTGCACTTGTTGGTTATTTTTAAGTTTTAATTAACATGAGGCATGTGAGTCTCGCATTTCGATATGTGTTAGATTTAAATAATCCTGTCGGTTTACAGTGTCAAATTTTAGTATAGAATATGATGAGAAGGGATATCATTTTCCAAAGGAGAGTGTGAGCAAGTACTAAAGTGTAGACCACCCAACAATATTCTACCGATCAATATTTGATACAGTGATTAAAAACTGAGAATAAAATAACTAAGCAAAAATCAAAGTTAGGGAGTGTAGGGAAAGAATTCAAGATAGAAAAGGGTCAAAACCATAAATTACCATTCTATGTCATTATGAATTTCACAAATACGTGGCCAGGATTAACATTTAGTTGTGTGACAGTAGGAATTTCAATTGTATATAATATTCTTTCCCAAGATATATCAAATCTACCACTAAAAAGTAACCGATGATATTCCTATAATGGGCTTAACTAACTAAAGATGTGTTGAGCTTTGTGACTTCCTCTAGCTTTCGACTACCATGTATATGACTACTGCATGCACCAAATTATATCCTTATAGCAACCTAGCCTACGATAAACACTATATGAGCACTTGTTGCAACACTACCTCTCGATCTCAATCACAACAACAAACATATCTTGAAATTAGCCAAACCTTAAGAAGCATTAAAAACATAATGTATGCTCATCACAAATAAAACACCGTCTATATATTTATCTTCCAACATCATGATTTTCACAAGTTTCTCAAAACTAAAACAATTTAAAGAAGAATCAAAGTAGGAGATTACAACTACTAAGTGATTCTTCACTTTTAGCATTGGTTCTTCAATACTCAATGAAGCTCCTTCTCTTTTTATCATCAAATTTTGAGCCTTGACAATGAGTGTGTGTGTTCTTGGTCTAGTGTGCATAGAAATATGGAGAAATGCATATTTTGGGTGGAAAGAAATTATGTGTGAGAATTTCAGTATAAAGTGTGTGTTGAGTGATGAGTGAATGATGTAAAGTGTGATGTGAATTCTGTATATAGTGTATATACAAGCATATCACATGTGTGGCACTTGTCACATAAAAAATGCTTTGAAATCTTATTCTGTTAAGCAGGTAGCGTCGAGGAGTCTGAAATTAGCACCGTGATGTGAGTCCTTATCCAACTTTGGTGTTGCGGCACCCTGCATAGTGCTTGCGTCCCTTTTTTGGCCAGTGCCATTATAACACCCCCATTCCTACACAACCATATATATTGTATAATTTGACATGATAGAACCTGCGTGCATGCATGGAATATTTTTTTTTGTAACACTTTAAGAAAAGATATATCACTTCTTACATACACAACCTTGTTTAAAATAGAAGGATCAGTATTTATATAAAAACACAACACCCATAACGACCACAATATTTACATACTTATTTATAGTAAAGTTTTAAAAGAGAAATATAGTACCAATCTAAAAACATAATACACCAGACTCAAAATATAACAAGCCAACAAAATAGCCCAACAGGTCATCATCCATGTACACACTCCCTCAAACACCTGCAGGAGCTCCAACAGCCGACCAACCAGCCAAAGATGCTTCAAGCATCGTCGTACTCACCTACAATGCATAAACTATATGAGCTATCGCTCAGCAAGTAAAGATTATGCATGTTAAAGAATAATCCACAATATCAAGTCATGCAACTCAAAATGCTATGCTCACAATGCAATTTTATGCATCAAAATATTTCTCTCAAAATTATTTCTTTCTTGGGCCCCTGACCAACGCTACTATCCCATGCACCGGAAAAGAGCTCTGTACACCGCCATAATCCAATGGCCAATAATCATATAAGCATGCAAATCCATGCATACTCATACGCATGCAAATCCATGCACGCGAACCTGCAAATCCATGCATGCTTCGATGCACTAGTAGTGGTCAGCAAAACATTTTCCTTTCTCTGAATCATGCCGTGCAATGCAAGATTTATCACAATACTCGTATATGATGCATGCACGTGCTAATGACAATGCCCATGTATGTATGCTCAATGGAGAGCCCTCTACTATGCACATATGATTTATGATATCACATATAATTCACACATCTACTATGTCTATACATTGTGGTTGCAAATGAATCTTTACTTACCTTTCACTTGGTTGGTGGCTTAGTCTAAATTTGTTTAGTATTCCTCTCCAACCTTAGATGTAAAATAGCCTGTAATATTACCCAACATCAAGCACCATTCCCAATTTGGCAAGTTGAAAGCACAAAATCTCATACTAGACCTTAAACACCAAGCTATAAGCTAACAATCAAGCTTTCACAAACTAGAACCCAATATAGCCCCTCAAATACCTCAATTTCTCATCTTAAATGCATGAAAACATTATGTAATTAATGTATTATAACTCTAATAGCATGTACCTAATTGTTAACACTCAATAGCAACATATCAAGGTTGAAACATGCTAAGTGATCAAATGTGGCAGATTCACATTTTCATATTTTCTTGCTGTCAAGTTTAGTTGCATGATAATTTTAACATGCCTAAGCATATCCAATTACTCCCAAATTTTTACCACACTTATATAACATGTATATAAATGTAACCATATCATAGAATTGCTAAAAATCATGGATATAACTTCCCAAGTTCAGCTCTCTTCACGACATACTGAAACAGATTGTTTCCTACCGTGACAGTTTTGCACACTTCATGACATTAATGGTTTTGGCACCCCTAAGTATATTCAATCACTCCAAAATTTTCACCATACTTAGATAGCATATATAAGGAGACAACCAGGTCATATTATTACCAAAAATAATGGATTTAGCTCCCTTAATTCAGTTTCCTTCACAGCACACCAAAACCGATTTTGCTATTTTGGCAGTTTGAGTGTTTCTCCAATATCATTCTCTATTTCAATTTCCAACTGATAAAACTTCATTCCAATACTCTTAACTCATATATGGTCATGTAAATGGTAATAATTATAGGTTTTATTCAACATACCATACACTTTTGAAGCCTAAAACACAAGAAAACAGTAAGATGACAGTTTCTGCCATAAGTATTTCCTATTAAGTGTTTGTGATCAAAAACCCTTTCTTTGTGCACCAAAGTCTAACTAAAAACTTCCTAACACTTTTATAAGAGATATTGAAAGCTTAAAAAACCATAAAACCATTCATAATAATCTGAAAACCAAAGGCAAAACCGTAGATAAGTGTTACCTATGCAGATTTTGAGGCTAACTTGATGGTAATCACTTCTTCTTTGCTTTTCTTGCTTTTATTTCAACTTGGAATCAATTTGGATCACTTGGAGACCTTAAGGTGTGTGTTTGGAAGATGAAAATGGCTGAAATGAGGGTCTGGTCGTTGCTTAAGGGTGAAGGGTTTGAGGTGTTAGCTTGAGATGTTAGCTTAAGCTTAATAAGAAAGCATGAGGTGGCAAGTAAATGGCAAAATCTGATTTTATCCCTTATCTTGCAGCCCTAATCTTGTGTGTCTCACCTATTTTTATTTGGTTGCAACCTATCTTAATCACCATTCATTCCCATAGGTAATTCCTATGTCCGTTCATTCGATCTCCAAACCGATTCGCATCCGATTCTTAAAGAATTATCTAGTTTGCATTTCTAAAATCATATGCACATAAGGGCCTTGTAATATGACACTTAAATCATATTATATCATGTCCAATATCCCAAGTATGCTAATTTACAAATATATACTTTTGAAATAACTTGATCAAATCAAATTAAACCGTATAAGGTTACTAGTAACACTTTTAGCACTTCCAAAATTATAACCTATATATCCCATCTATATCTAATATTGATCCACCTCATTTTCTTCTTATTTGAATATAAAATCAACTACTTAGATTAAGAAATTCAATAACTAATATCGTGCAAGAGCTTCAGCATTAAGTTTAATATTCAAGAATGTCGTATAAAATAAAATAAATTATGCAATGTCAATAGAAATGCAAATAGCATATAAAATTAACATGTAATGCATGAATCATATTTGGCCATGTGAGTAGTAAGAGGCTCGGGTATCACAGCCATGGCACCCTATTTAGCGCCACAGCATAAAATACTTGAATTTGTTTCCTTCTTTGGTGTTGTAGTGCCTACACGACACCATGGCGCCTTAGTCTAATTTTGGGTGGCGTCATGGTGCCCTGTTCTGCGCTGTGGCACGACTAGGTTTGCATTTTTTCATTATTTTCTTTTTCATTTAGCTTATTTTCTCCATGTTACACGCACCCACAAATATTGAAATATAAGTGCACAAATCTATCCACAATATGAGAAAACATCCTAATTTGTGCTATTAAAAGTGTAGAAACTTGTGTTGAATTTTAAGGTTATCAACTTCCCCTTAACTTAAATATAGTTCATTCCTCGAGATTGTAAATCAAACTAGATGTAAGCTCATAATTCAATCATAAATAATTCAACTTGATCAACCAACATATTACCTCAAAAATCTATATTGCATACAAGTCTAAAAGTTTATCATAAAGCTAATCAACTAACATTACAAACTTGTGTTTCATCAAACTAGTCTTGAATTCTGAACATGTGTGTGTGGTGTCAAATTCAAGCTTCATGCATGCATTTTTAGTGTTAATTATATAACCAATAACTCTCATGATCTAAGCAAAGAAGTTCTATGCGTTCCATAGGTTTGCTTTTTCATACACTTTTTTCACTAATGTAGAAACTAGCAAACTTAGAACAAAATGACTTCAAAAAGCTTTTCACGTAAGGCCTAGATATTAGCTACAAAGAAAAGGTAAGGATAAAGCAAAGCAATAGAGCATAATGCAATGCACATAAAATTTCACTCCCCCCCTTTCTTTTCTCTTCCTCGCTTCTCTTTCTTTTGGGAATCATGCTTTTCTTTTTTCAAGACTTTTTCTTCTTCTTTTTTTCTTTTTCTCTTTTCCATGAATCTCACAACTATAATCCATATTCTTTTACTTTCACAACCACAAACTTGTTTATTTTTATCTCCATGGATTGTGATGAATTCTTTTCACATCTTCCTTGCCTACACACCCAATTGTATTTCTTCATGCCCAAAATGTCTCCACATGATCCCCAACTAAAATTGTGTGCAAGAAGTCACACATTAGGCTCTCTTAGGGACAATTAATTATTTTTGGGCTTCATTAGATATAATGAGCTACAAAAACACAATTGAATGGTGGTTATTCATAAGCATTGCCTATGCCATTCTTTTCAAAAGGCCCAAGGGGGTAGCTAGTGATAATATGATGTTATTATGGTAGGCTTGTAAGGTAAAAATGAGTTGAAGATAGCCTAAATTATTTTCAAGTTTGCTATTATCTAGGATTTCGCCTCAAAGAATAATCAAGCAAGTTCTAGAACACCTCATGTTGACCAAAAAGACTCACTAGAAGAAAAATCCAACACCAAGTAATACATAATTCACAAAAATTTTACACAATGTGCTCAATGAAAATTCATCATTCATGACAAAAACTAACTACACACAAGAATCGCCATGATACAAGATTAGCAATCTACATTTCCTCTAGAGTCTATACAATATCAAGTAAGGTTCATCATAGGGTATCAATCATCAAGATAAATCACAATTACTCAAGTTTGTCAACAAAAACATACTGCTCTTGGACTTTTATCACACGAAATATGTAATTCACACATAATTCATCAACCAAAGTCGAAAAAAATTGATCAATTTCTGCAAAGCATAATTCCTGTCCCTAAACTTAAATACGGCATTGTCCTTAATGTTTAAAATAATGAAAAAATATAGGGAAAAGAGAACTACTCCCTCTCAATTAGATGTGCATCAACAAACATGGATTCCTTTGGAGGTCCAGTGAAAGTCTACACATCACCAAGGAGAGAATCTAAAAAGAAGAAGAGGGCAAATAAAAAAATATGAGCAAAAGAAACAAAAGCAAAAACAAAACAAACATAAAGCAAATAAAGTGGTGGAAAGAAAGAGTTTTAATTTATGGTCGTTAGCTTGACTATAGAACCTATATTAGGAGTCAGCAAGAGAAATGGTGGATAAGTGCCGATCAATACTACATCCCAAAACGTGTTTCAATCTTTGCCCATTGACCTTGTAAGTGTTGCTACACGGAGTGATCACCTCAATAACTCTAGAGGAAAGACTTTAGTGACTGTAAAGGGCCCGAACCATTTAGACTTCAACTTGCCTAGAAAGAGCAACATCTTTAAATTGTACAATAGCACTTCGTCCACCTCGATAAATTCCCTCTTGGCAATATGCTTGTCATGCCATCATTTTGTCCTATCCTTGTATAGCTTGGCATTTTCATATGCTTGATGCCTAAATTCTTCTTTCTCATTCAACTGAAGCGACCTGTTTTGCCTTGCAGTTTTCAAGCTCAACAGGTAGATGACATGGTTTACCAAACCTCAATGGAGACATGCCTATAGGTGTTTTATATGCAGTCCTGTAAGCCTATAAAGCATCATTAAGGTGCAATGCCCAATCTTTCCTAGTCAAGCTTACTATTTTTTTTCCAAAATTCTTTTAAGTTTCGAGTTAAACACTTCTACTTGTCCACTTGTTTGAGGGTGATAGGGGGTAGCAATTTTGTAAGTGATACCATATTTACTTAAAAGATTTTCAAATTGTTTATTGCAAAAGTGTGTACCACCATCAATAATGATTGCTTTAAGGTTGCCAAATCTAGTGAATATTTGCTTATTCAAGAATCTAACAACAAACCTAGCATCATTAGTTCATAATGCTTTCACCTCAACCCACTTAGACATGTAATCAACTACAACAAGTATGTATATATTGGAGCATGAAACTGGAAATGGACCTATAAAACTAATAACACACATATCAAACAATTCACATTCAAGTATGTTGTTCAGAGGTATTTCATGTTTCCTAAAAAATGTTACAGGTTCTTTGTCACCTTTCATATGAAGCTATATAAGTGTATGCATCTTTAAACAAAGTGGGCCAATAAAAATTGGATTGGAGTACCTTTACCGTTGGTTTTGTAAGACCAAAGTGACCACCTACCTCCCGATAATGACAATGGTGCAAAATGGATTTAATCTCCTCTTTGGGCATAGATCGTCTCACAATATTGTTTGCAAACTTTGAATAAAAATGGTTCTTCCCACACATAATGTTTGACATTGGATAAGAACTTTTTCTTTTGATAAAAAGAAATATCTAGGGGAAGGACTCATGTCATAATGTAATTGGAAAATTATGCAAACGAATAAAGTGATACAATGGCATACAATTGTTTATCCAAAAAGTCTTCACCAATTGGGACATCATCAATATGCTTAATGTGTTACACCCCTTAACCTAACTGCAGAACCTAAACAAGCTAATACAATTAAGTCAAGAAATATTAACTTTTCATTAATACTAGAGTTATGGTTTTAAAAAAAGTTTTCCTTTTTGACTATAAGAGAAAGAACTTGAATTCATTTGTTGTTTCATTTCATTGTAGACACACCATATACATAAATCAAAATATCTATTTACAAAACCATAATAAAGCAGCTTATTTAAAAACAAAATAGAGTTTTGAAAATAAGCTACAAAATAGCTCGAAGCATGGCATATGAACAAATCTCTGTCCGGCCGCTCTAGAGACTCAATCAACCTCTAAACCTGTACATTTCCACCTGCATCATATGAATCTAATGAGCTAAAGGCTTAGTAAGGTAAAACTGATGCAATAACAAATAACATACATGCACATCCCATAAATCATTAAATGTACTATTCAATTTAATAACTTTCATTCATAAATCACTCTTTAGGGCCCTTGAAGTGTGGTACCTAATTAATAGCGATAGATAGTGATTTTCGCAACCTGTTCATAATGATTGGCCAATAAGAGAAATAATACGGGGTTTCCATACTTGGTATTTCAACCTCAGATATTAGCCGTATTTTGTCTCATTCTTTGAGGCTTTCCTATATCGATTTTTCAACCTCAAGTATTTGCCACCATTTGTTAGGTCCGTCGGTCCCTCCTACATCCCTTCTCTACCCGACCATCAATCAAGTACCATACTTCATTTTCAAAAACCTCATTATACTCTTAGTAGTATCATGCTTCATGAACTATGAATGCATCAATCATTACATCACTTGACAAATAATGACAATCACATTGAAACATGAACAATATTATATGATTCTTGTGATGCAGCAAATGAAAGTTTTAACTTACCTCAAGTCCGCTTTGTGCTAAGTGAAAAGGTCAATCTCTTTGGAAGATAGGATGTATTAAAGGCCTAACATGATCAAATCATGTACCTTTTAATATCCTTTTTAAAAATCATATAGTTTATTCTAGTTAAAATTATATACAATTTTCAATCTTTTGTAAACAATTCCATATCAATTACATAACCTTAAAAATAATGTATATGTAACACCCCCACCACTAAATATAGATATTGATATAACAATAATTTTAACAAGGTAGCATATGTGTGTGCATGTGTATATATATATATATTGTCAACTATAGCACTTTTAGAAATAGTAATGTGTTTTCTCACATATAACCATGTATATAAAAAAATCACCATTTATATAAAAACACAACATCCATCACAGTCACGCTATTCTCAGATTTATATATTATAAAATGTTAAAAGTTATATAGGACACGACATCCCAAAGTTATAATACGACAGACTCAAAAATTAAAATAATAGCCTATACTTTCGGAAGAGTAAAGACATTTTTCATCTTGTAACCTTTTATATATAATCAACAATTTACATAATAATAATGAATGTAAAAATTAGAATATACCCACAACACAACCCAACAGGTCATCATCCATGTATAGTGATCCTCAAAATCCTCTAGGAGCTCCAACAACCAGCCTAATAACACTCAAAGTCTCAGGTATCACCATGCTTACCTACAATGCATGAACTACGTGAGCTAATTCTCAGTAAGTGAAAATCATGCATGATGAAGGGATAATCTAACACATATGCAATGCATTTCTATGAGATCATGATAAAAATGCAAACTCATGCATCAAAAATAATTCATTCAAAGTTATTTTCCATCATTGTGCCCTTGGCCCACCCACTATATACCGGATAGAGCTCTCAATAATATCAAAAATCACATGGCCATAAACAGATCGACACAGTCCGGGGTCATTTCATGGGATCACCAAAGGTCTACCCCCTATCTTCCCCTGTGATCCTCCAGAAGTCTTCCCACCAGCGGCGTCGATAAGGGCACAGTCAAATAGTCCACCTTCTCGTGACCACCAGAGGCACACCCCTTGTCCACCCTATGATCCTCCGAGAAGTAATACTCGTGGCACCCTAAAATATCATATCAATAAGCCACACAGGCCTCAGTACACTATAGTGGCTAACAAAAATATTTTCTTTCTGAAAATAATATCATGCATGCAAAACCTCAACTGTGAGCATGTGTTATGCATGCATGTGTAAATGTTGATGAATGGCATGTTCAATGACACAACGGATCCCATGTCCCATCATCCAAGCAACATATGCACTATAAGATTTTTATAATACTCATAATACACTCATCAAGATACAAGGATCACATTTAATATAGATAAGACAAGTAACAGGTACAAAATTTATGGTTGGTATTCTATCTTTAGACCTACGTATTATCTATTATCCACTAAGTATGTAACAAGACTAGATAGGGTACTTGATATATATATGAGGTCAATTGCAATATTTTAATTCCTTTTGGATGTTCAAGATCAACTAATTAACTTTTAAGAGCTTTAGATTAATTTTGTTATATTGGCTAGGATTATGATATAACCTTTTGTGTAGATTGATTAATTGAGAATTATGTATTGTGCATTATTTCAGGATTATTATGACTTTTAAATTCTAGGTGATTAAAATTTAGAAATTTTATGGAGGCCATAGCAGGAAAATATTTACTATTTGTAGAAAATAAAGAAGATTGTCAAATTATAATTTTCTACAGTTATCGTGAAAGAGAGTTATAAGAAAAAGTTATTATTGATCTTTGGGTTGTGTTAGAATTTTTATAAATGACCAAGTTTACTAAAAATCCATTTGTGTGATCTCAGATTTCTTGATACATGTTGAAAAGAAGTTTTCGGGCATGCTATTAGCTAACCAATTGAATTTATCCTGGATATAGTTGTAAGAACAAATCTAATCTCTCTTTTAGTTTATTATATACACCTATTGGAATTCGATGAACCTAAAGTGATATTGTTATAATGTTGGGCAAGGCATTAAGGTCTAGTGCTTCTCCTAAGCAAGCTCCACTTCATATTCACCTAAAAGAAAGATGAGTCTTGAGGTTATGTATTATTTATTGCAACTGAATTGAGTAATAATTTGTAATAAGTACAATTTTTCATACTAAGGTTTATTTGATAAATTAGAGGAGCAACTGTGATCTTGAGGATTGATTTTAAGTTTAAATTAATTATGAATTTGTTGTTGTGCCATTGGGTTGACTAATGCCTTAATTATTTTGATATACATAATGAATAATGTGTTTAATAATTCTACATAGGTATGTTTAGGGTGATATTTGATGATATCTTAGTATACAACGAGGAGAAATATGATTGACCTTTCAATATAATCTTGGAAACTCTAAGGAAGTAGAAAATTTCAATTTAGTAAATGCGATCTTTTGGTTATGTAATACAATATTCATTTTTGGGACTAGTAATTTTCTTACGAAGGTGTCTTTGTAACTATTCAAAACTTCGAGGTTCAACTGAAATAGGGAAGACCAATAAATGTGATAGAAATAAGAAACGTTTTCTAGGTTAGTGATATTATTATTCCTCCATAGTTTATACCACTTTATTTCATCATACATGCAGGTATATGAAATTTGAATGGTTCGCTGAGTGGGAAGAAATCTCTAATTACTTAAAGAGAATTGATTTAAGTTTCGGTGGTGACTCCAACTTTAGATATAAATTATTTATTGTGTATAGTAGTGTATCTCATTGTATTGGTATATGTTTGATGTAATATAGAAAAGTTACTCAACACTCTTCGAGTTAATTAGATTATTTACGTAATTCTACATGTGACATTACAAAATCGAAGTATTTGAAATGTCTATATACTCAAAAGGAGCTGAACTTTAAGAAAGGATGGATATTATTAGTAAGTGAATATATTGTATGATCCATATAACTACAGATGTCATTGCAATGAAATATCTCAATGGACTAATATTCATACAAATTTTACATCATAAACTATTATGGGAATTGAGGGTGTATAGAGGATGAATTAGAGTAAATGATGAATTATCCATTTATTAATATTTTGGTAAGACTGATTTTGATTGATCCAATTTCAAATGCTCAAAATATGGTCGATGAAAGGTTAAGATTAAGACGAAAGACATAAAAGACACTTAAATAGATTTTTGTGATAAGTGATAATAATCTCTTAATAAGAAATAGATGTAAAAATGAGGGATAAAAAATTACAAGACTAAATTTTAGGTGACGATCATGTACCTTTTTATTTGTTTATTTAGTAAAATGAATGATGATTGTGATCTCAAGAAAATGTACAGATATCGGATACTAGATGAGCAATTATGGGATATATTGTTAATATTTGGTTTGCCACAAAAAAGGAATATATGTAAAAGTTCATATGTTGGAATGACTTAATTCTGCTTTTATTTTCAGGTGGAAATGAGAAGGCATTCAGAAATTTTTTACATGATAATGGAATTGGGTTATTATTCATAGGTTATCTAAATATGCTCATTCTTTCTCAATTTGCACTAGGTATTCCATGAAAATCTATGGAAAGATAAATGTATAGGAAGTGGTTAGACTTTATGGTTTATTAGTTTCTATTAGTTCTAATGTATATTTAAGGTCTTTGTCCACTTCCTAGAAGATCTTACATCAGGTATTGGGAACAAAATTATATTTTAGTATTGTGATCATCCATGCATCAATAGGCAACCAGGACAAACAAATTAGGCTTTGCAAGATATGTTTAGAGATTGTGCATTAGATTATTGATGTCAATTGAGAAAATTATTTCTTGGGAGGAATTTCTTATAACTACATTTATAAGGCTACTTGGGATAGTTCTCTATGAGGCATTATATGATAGCAAAAATATAGGTCATCATTTTATTGAAATGAATTTGGTGTTCTTTTAGGCTGAATATGATTTGGGAAATGATAGAAGTTGTAGAACAAATTGCCAATGTATGGACACTAATTAGAGGTGACCATAGAGTTATGCAGATTAAAGAGGAATATCGTTGCAATTTATGATAGGGGATCAAATTTTTGAAGGTGTCTCCAATGAAAGAGAGTATGCGGCTTGGGCAGAAATTTTTTTTTGGGGATGTTACATACAAACTTGATTCTAGGTACAATGGTTTGGTTTGCATTACTGAGAGAAATGGGGATATTGCCTATAAACTCGACCTCTTTGCATCAATGTCTGGAGTTCGCAATGTGTTTTATGTGTTCATTTTAAGAAAGTATATCATTAATCTATGGCATCTACTGAAGAAGGAACCAATGGACTAAACTAAGGTCGAAGATATGAAGAAAGACTTATAGAGATTTTAGTAAGGGATGTAAAGCAATTTCAAAATGAGAATATCTCATTAGTTAAAGTATTGAGGAGAAGTCATTCAACATAATAAGCTACTTGAGAAATGAAGCATAAAATGATAATTAAATATCTAGATTTTTTGGGTAAGTTAAATTTCTAGGATGAAATTTTTATAAGGAGGGGAGGATGTAATAAACGAGCGTCACACTACTCACTTGGCTAATATGATTCATGCATTATATGTTATTCATAAGTGCTTGCATTGAAACTACATGACATGATCCGTTTTACCTTATAATCACATTTGATCATTAAAGTTCCAGAAAATCTCATATGGTGTTAGTTGTCGATCATCATAATATAAGTAATCAACATTAAATTGAAATACGAAGAAAATGAGGTTGATCAATATTGGATATAGATGGGATGTAGAGGTTATACTTTTGGAAGTGTTAAAAGTGTTACTAGTTAGCTTATACGGTTTGATTCGATTTCATCTAGGTATTTCAAAAGTACATATGGGTAAATTGTATATTTGGGACAATGGACATAAGATACTATGATTGAAAGGTGATATTACAATATTTATTTATGTATAAGATTATATGATTTTCAATATAGACAATTATTCAAGAATCGGGTGACAATCGAGTAAGAAATTAAATGAACGGCTAGGAAATTAGCTTATGAATTGTCTATGGGATCTTGTGGTAATTAAAATAGGTTGCAATAAAATTAATGTATAGTAATATACATCTGATATAGGCTTGAAAGATGGGTGAAAGGTCAGATTTATACCACAACTTGACATCTCATGCTTGCTACCAAGCTTAAGCAAGCACCTCAAGTGCCTCCTCAAGAATTCCTTCACCCTTAAGTCACGACTAGACCCTCATTTCAGCCATTTTCAGCTTCCAAACACACACCTTAAGGTTTCCAAGTTGTCCAAATTGATTCCAAGTTGAAATAAAAGCAAGAAAAGCAAAGGAGAAGTGATTACCATCAAGTTTAACCTCAAAAACTGCATAGGTAACACTTACCTACGGTTTTGCCTTTGGTGTTCAGATTATTATGAATGGGTTTATTGTGTATTAAGCTTTCAATCACTTATAAAAGTGTCAGAAAGTTTTTAGTTGGACTTTGTTGCACAAAGAATGGGTTTTTGGTGACAAACACTTAATAGGAAATACTTGTGGCAGAAACTGTCACCTTGCTATTTTCTTGTGTTTTAGACTTCAAAAGTGTATGTTATGTTGAATAAAACCTATAATTATCATCATATACATGTTCATATATGAGTTAAGAGTATTGCAACAAATTTTCATTGGTTAGAAATTGAATTAGGGCATGATATTGAAGAGATGCTCAAAACTATCACCATCGAATTTCAGATTTTGTCTTGTGTAAAGGGGACTGGTGTTTCTATAGTAAATCAATTAGTTTTGTCAAGAATATAACCTTATTGTCTCTGTGTATATGTTATCTAAGTGTGCTAAAAATTTAGGAGTGATTGAATATACATAAGGGTGCCAAAACCATTAATGTCATGAAGTGCACAAAACTGTCACGATAGGAAAAATCTGTTTCAGTATGCTGTGAAGGGAGCTGACCTTGGGAAGCTATATCCGTGAGATTTAGCCATTATATGACATGGTTACATTTTTATTGATTTTATCTAAGTGTGATAAAAATTTGGGAGTGAATGAATATGTCTAAAGGTATCAAAATCATTATGCAAATTAATGCGGCAATAAGAAAATATGAAGTTGTGAATCTGTCACATTTGGTTCATTAACATGTTCCAGCATAGATGTGGTGCATTTGATCCCTAAAATTTAGGGAGATGTTATAAGAGTTATAATACATCAATTAATTGAGGTCAGTATACATTTAAGATATGGAACAAAGGTTCGTAGAAGGTTGTATTCGGTTATAGTTTCTAAGTGGTAAGGTTGTTTAGTTAAATTGAGATTCAAAAACTTTATACTACATTAGGCATAATGAACTTGTTAATTGAGGATTGTGATTGATATCTTGTATTTTAACAGATTGTTTCACTTCGAAGGTTTGGGAGAAATACTTAAGAAACTTAGAAGTAACACACAACCGATCAAAGGTAAGTGAAAATCCATGTGCAACTACAATGCATGGGCATAGTATTTCTTGCCTTATCTATATTAAATGTGATCCTTGTGTCTTGATGAGTGTATTATGAGTAATATAAAGATCTTATAGTGCATACATTGCTTGGATGATGGGACATGGGATCCGTTGTGTCATTGAACATGCCATTCATCAACATTTACACATGCATGCATAATACATGCTCAAGTTGAGGTTTTGCGTGCATGACATTATTTTCAGAAAGAAAATATTTTGGTTGGCCACTACTAGTGTAACGAGGCCTGTGTGGCTTATTGATATGATATTTTTGGGCACCGCAAGTATTACTTCTTGGAGGATCATTGGGGTGGACAGGGGGTGTGCCTCTGGTGGTCACGAGAGGGTAGACCACTTGACTGTGCCCTTATCGATGCCGCTGGTGGGAAGACTTCTATAGGATCATAGGGAAAGATAGGGGGTGGACCTCTATTGATCCTAGGAGATGGCCACCGAACTGTGTCGATCTGTTTATGGCTATGTGATTTTTTATATTGTTGAGAACTCTATCCGGTACATAGTAGGTGGGCCAAGGGCCCAATGATGGAAAATGACTTTGAATAAACTACTTTTGATGAATGAGTTTGCATTTTTGTCATGATCTCATAGAAATGCATTGCATATGTGTTAGATTATCCCTTCATCATGCATGATTTGCACTTACTGAGTATTAGCTCACGTAGTTCACGCATTATAAGTAAGCATGGTGATACCTGAGACTCTGAGTCTTATTAAGCTGGTTGTTGGAGCTCCTAGAGGCTTCCGAGGATCACTGTACATGGATGACGACCTGTATGATTGTGTTGTGGGCATATTCTAATTTTTACATTCATTATTATTATGTAAATTGTTTATTATATATAAAAGGTTACAAGATGAAAAATGTCCTTACTTCTTTTGAAAGTATAGCCTATTATTTTAATTTTTGAGTCTGTCATATTATAACTTTGGGATGTCGTGTCCTATATAATTCTTGAAATTTGATAATAAATAAATCTGAGAATAGCGTGACTGTGATGGGTGTTGTGTTTTTATATAAACAGTGATTTTTTTTATATACATGGTTATATGTGGGAAAACACATTACTGTTTCTAAAAGTGCTACAATTGACAAAATATATATGTATACACATGCACACACATGTGCTACCTTATCAAAATTATTGTTATATTAATATCTATATTTAGTGGTGGGGGTGTTACATCATACTCCATTCAAAGTACGACTACATAAGTTGAAAGGGCAAGCTCTAATCGAGTGCCACCATGTTGGGTGATGTGATCAGCTTCTCCTTTTAAAGTCTTGATCACCTGCAAGCAATCATCATCAAAATCAAATGGGGCATCTTTAACCAAAAGATTAGAAATAAGCTTAGCAATTTGAGAAAAATCCTTAACGAATCGATGATAAAGCTTGACATCATCTAGAAAACTCCTCACTCCTTTCCTCGATGTTGGTGTAGGTAATTTCTCAATTACATCCACCTTGCCCTAATCCATTTAATCCACTTTTAAGAGATTTTTCGGCCTAGCACAATTCCCTCTTACCATATGAAGTGGCATTTTCCATAATTCAAAACAAGATTTGCCTCTCCACATCTAGCCAACACCAAGTCAAGATTAGCCAGGCATACATCAAAAGAAGACACAAACACCTAATAATCATCCATGAAAATTTAAGGAAATCTTTCAAACATATCTTTCAAACTAGCCATCATGGATCTTTGAAAAGTTGTGGGTGCATTGCATAAATTTAATGGCATTCTCCTAAGTGTAAAAATTCCATAAGGACAAGTGAAAATGGTTTTCACTTGATCCTCAGGCGCTAATGCTATTTGGTTATAGCCCGAATATCCATTGAGAAAATAATAGAACTCAAATACCCACACGTCTTTCTAATATTTAATCAATAAAAGAAAGGGGAAAATAGTTTTTATGAGTAGCATCATTCAATTTTCTATAGTCCATGCATACTCTCCACCTCGTGACTGTCTTAGTAGGAATTAATTCATTATGCACGTTTTGAACCTCCCTTCTTAGGTACACATTATATGGGACTCACCCACGTATTATTAGAGATGGGATAGATAATACCTTCATCAAGAAGCATGTTAGTTTCGGACTTAACCACCTCTTCCATCATTGGACTTAATCTTCATTGTGGTTGCACCAAGGGCTTGTAGCTCTCTTCCAATAGGATTTTATGCAAGCACATGAAGAAGTAAATCCCTTATATGTTGGCCATCTTCCATCCAAAAGCCTTCATGTGCTCTCTAAGACTCTTAGGAGCTTCTCCTCCATCTCACTTGTGAAAGAAAAAGAAATAACTATGAGCAAAGAATTTGCACCATCAAGATAAGAGCATTTCAAATGTGAGGGAACAGATTCAAGTTCATGAATAAGGGGCTTCTCAATGAATGACTTTTGTCAAGTGATGGGAGGCCTCTCCAAGACTTTGAAGTCTGTTGGAGCACTCCTTTTATAAGGAGGATTGGCCTTCAAACTTGCAATAACAACCTTTATGTGCACACCATTCTCATCCTCTTCCTTTGCAAGCACCAAGCATGACTCCAACTTATCCTTAAACTTATTCTCTTGCAAACATTCAAGTGCCAAAAGGTCAAATGCATCAATTTTATAACACATATGTTCATCAACTGGATGCTTCATGGCCTTGAAAACATTAAAAATCACTTGCTCATCCCCTACTCTAAGTATTATCCTCCCTAATTATACATTAATCAATGCCTTATCCATTGCTAGGAAAGGTCCATCGGGAATATGAACTTATCTATCTTAACAAGCATATCCTATATGATGCCTCTAGGATACTAGATGGACCAGTCGACCAATTACAAGGACACCGTAGTGGGCTTCGGTTCCCCAAGTCCACGTTTTCTAAAAATAGTCATAGGCATAAAATTAATACTTGCATCTAGATCACATAAAACTTTAAGAAATGAAATTGGACCAACAGTGTAAGGGATAGAAAAACTCTCGAGGTCCTTAAGCTTAGGCAAGCTTATTTGGTATAATCGTTGAGCACTCCTCGATCAAGTTCACCATCTCATGCTCCTCCAATTTTCTTTTGTTTAACAAAATTTCTTTCAATAATTTAGCAAAACTAGGTATTTGCAGTAAAGCATTAGCAAAATGGAATGTTGATATCTAACTTCTTAAAGACTTCAAGAAATTTAGCAAATTGCATATCAAACTTATGCTTTTCCAATGCAAAGGATAAAGGGGAATGAATACTTATTTGTTTAGGTGGAATGACCATGTGGAAGATGTGCTAGGCTTGGTTGTTGGTATATAGTGTCCACCTTCTCTTGTTGAGGTTCCACTTCTTTGACTTTGGTGTCCACCTCTTTCCAACGTTGCAATGTAATGGCCTTGACATGCTCCTTAGGGTTTTTTCTCTATATCACGTGGCAAAGCATCTTGCACTCATCCAGATATCATACTTGCCAATTGCTCCACTTGATGCCTCTTAATTTTGAAATCTAATTTCAGTGGTTGATAAAATTTGCTCATCATTTCCACCAACCTTAGCTTTTTCTCTTGAGGTGGGTATCTAGGTGGTGGTGGTGGTCTCACTATGTTTTGATTCCCATGAAATGTACTTTGATTCCCTTGATTGCCCCATGAAAAGTTGGGGTAGTTTATCCATCAAGAGTTATATATTTGTAAATATGGATCGTTTGATTGTCTATTAAAATTTCCAACAAAGTTAGCTTGCTCGAATGAGGATAAAAATAGATTTCCAACTTAGCACTTAGTACTATAGTATCTGCCTCCACATAACTCACATGCGATAGTTTATATTTTTATCGCTAAAGCACTCATACTACCTATGTACTTGTTCAAATGCTTTGATTTAAGCCGAAAAGGCTGAGTATGTATCGATGGTGTGAATCCCTACTGGCTTCTGTCCCAAGCTCCTATCTGTTTACCACTAATAACTATTGGATCTATCTCTTCCAACAACTCATATGTTTTTTCTGGAGTTTTTCTCATGATTGTGTCTCCCGCCACTATATCTATCATGAATCGCTTAGCGGGTGACAAGCCAATGTAAAATATTTACACTTGAAGCCATGTGGGCAAACTATGGTGGGGACACCTTCTCAACAAATCCTTAATCCTTTCCCATACTTCATATAAAGATTTAAAATCAAATTGTTCAAAAGTAGAGATGTCATTTCTCATCTTCACTATTTTGGATGGTGGAAAGTATTTGGCAATGAAATCTTGTGCCATAGCCTCCCAAGTGGTAATAGATCCAGCGGGCAAATAGTTAAACCAACACTTGGCTTTGTCCCCTAAATAAAATGGAAATAGCCTTAAATGGGTTGCATCATTGGTTACTCCATTATGCTTGAAAGTGTCACATATCTCAAGAAAGTTGGCAATGTGGACATTGAGGTCATCACTAGGCAAATCATCATATTACATCAAAGTTTGAATCATTTGTATGATTGCTTGTTTTATTTCAAATGTGTTTGCTTGGATAGCCAGCCTTCTAATGCTAGACATGGTCCCATTAACCGAAGGTTTTGGATAATTCAACAATGATCAATTTTCATTATATTGCTCATTGTTAGCCATTTTCTCCTTTACTTCTTTCAACAAACTATGAAGAGTCATTTTAATTTTTGGGTTGTATGGCTCAAGATCCTGAGTGGATGACCGGGTCATGCACCAACTCCTATAATGCAAAAACAAGAACTTTGAAGTAACTTGAACAAAACTTAAATAAAGACAACAAAAATAAAGCAAGTAAAAAAGTTAAACTACAACTAGAAAAATTAACTTCAATTTTGCAACACACACTCCTCAGCAAAGATACTAAAAACTTGATGTGTGTTGGATTTAAACAATCCTACGGCAAGTGTCGAGTGACAAGTTTTAGTATATAATGTGATGAGAAGGGATATTATGTCCTAATGGAGTGCGTGAGCCAGAACCAAAGTGTTGACCACCTAACTATATTCAACCAATCGATATTTGATAGAGTGATTAAAAACTGAAAATAAATTAATTAAGCAAAAATCAAAGTTTAAGGAATGTAGAGCATATAATTCAAGAAAGACATAGATTACCATTCTCTTTATGAATTTCACAAGTTCGTGGTTAAGATTAACAGGATATATCAAATCTACCACTATAGTAACCAGTTATATTCCTATAATGGGTTTAACTAACTAAAAATGCATTGAGCTTTGTGATTTTCTCTAGCTTTCGACTATCACATCTATGACTACTCTGTGTACCAAATCCTATATCCTTATAGCAACTTAGCACACAATACTACATGAGAACTTGTTGCAACACTACCTCTTAGTGTCAATTACAACAACAAAGATCATCTAAAAATTGTTCAAACCTCAAGAAGTATTAAAACATAATATATGCTCATCACAGATATAACGTCATCCATACTACAAACATGATATCAATTCATAAATTCATAAAATAGTTTCGAAACCTTGACAAAAGATGGTTTAATTCATATTGAAACAAACATCATGGTTTTAACAATTTTCTCAAAACTAAAATAATTTAAAGAAGAAATTAAAGTAGAAGATTACAACAACTAAGTGATTCTTCACTTCTAGTCTTGGTTCTTCAATGCCCAATGAAGCTCCATCACTTCTTCTCTTCAAATCCCCAGTTACTTGACAATGGGTGTGTGTTTTCTTGGTGTACTGTATATAAATATCGAGAAATGTGTGTTTTGGGTGGAGAGAAAATCTGTATGAAAATTTTGGTGTAAAGTGTGTGTTGAGTGATCAGTGAATGATGTAAAATATGATCTGATTTATGTATATAGTGTGTGCACAAGCATATCACATGGGTGGTGATGTGAGTATTATATCTAAGGTGTGGCAACAAGAAATATGCTAAAATGCCTCTTAGGTTTTTAGTATTCCATTTTATAGAATAAAAAAAAGTCTAATTATTGCTAATGAATTTTTCACACTACAAACCCAAGGCCACTGCCACTTCTTCATTACTCTCTCATTTTGTTCTGTATTTCAATATGTATAATCCAAAAAATCCTAATTTTTGGCAAAGTAATTTTCACCCCTATCCACTCGCTAATATCTTTCTTGTGTTCTATATTTTTTGATGCATAATACAAAAAACTCTAATTTTTTATATTGAAGTTTTCACACTAAAAGCACTTGGCCATCCCGCCCCCTTGCTACTCTCTCTTCTATTCACTATTTCAAGATGTAGAATCCAAAAAATCCTAATTATTGCTACTGAAATTTTCACTCTGCATATCCAAAGCCACCACCACCCTCTCATTACTCTCTCTCTTATGTTATTTATTTCAGGATGCACAATCCACTCCCTAGCTAATATCTCTAATGTGTTTTGTATTTTATTATTTGGGATATAAAAAACCCTCGTTTTTGCTACATAATATTTCACATTATAAACTCCAATCCTCCCCTACCCTTTCGTTACTCTCTTAGTTATGTTCTATATTTATTAATGTAGAATCTGAAAAACATTAATTTTTGAAACTAAAAATTTCACACAACAAACCACAGGCCACCCCCCACCCCCTCGCTACTCTTCCTTATGTTCAGTTTTCCAAGTTCTAGAATCTAAAAACCCAAGTTATTACAACTAAAATATTCATACAACAAACCTAAGGCTACCCCCACCTTTCGTTGTTCTCTCTTATGTTTAGTATTCCAAGATGTAAAATCTAAAAATCCTAATTATTGCTAATTAAATTCTCACTCTACAAACCCAGGCCACCGCTACTCTGTCATATAAGAAATGCTTTGGAATCATTTTCTATTAAGCAGGTGGCACCAAGGCATCTGGAACTGGCACCACGACATGAGTCCTCATCCAACATTGTAACCACAATGCTTGCAAAAGTGTTGAGGGGCTATCGTCTCTATTTTGGCCTGCGTCAGTTTTGCACTGCGGCATGACTGACTTAGCATTTTTTTATCATTTTGTTCTTCTTTTGGCTCATTTTCTACATGTTGCACCTACACACAAACACTAAAATATAAGTGCACAAATCTATCCATAATATGAAAATATCCTAATTTATGCTATTAAAAGTGTTGAAAAATGTGTTGAATTATAAGCTTATCACCCTCTCTAGTTTTTATTCTTTATGTATTTCTATTTTTCTCCTATATGCCTCCCCCTACAATTGTTGGAAAGTTCTTATAGTTTTAGCAAATGTAATGAGAGTAGAATTAGATTGTGAGATTTATCTTTTTATAATATGGTGGACATTACAAGAAGATGGAATGAAGACGGAGGAAAAATGAAAAATCAAGGCCCATGAGTGTAAGGGGTACATTTATGTAATTGATAGATCTATTTGGAATTTAATTATGACCCTTAGATTGAGCTTCATCTATTTTGGCTCTAATAGGTCGCATAGGATTAAAGGTCCATGATTATCCCTTTATTAGTGTATATATGATGCATGCTTGATTTATATATTGCTTTCCTTATGATGTATGCTTCCCATTGTTAGGATAGTAAACATTAAATAAACAATATAAGAAAATAATGTTTCAAGTTAAGGACCATTATTGGTTCAATATCAATGGGCATTATTAAGTGGGCCCAATGTCCATGCCTTCTATTAAAAATGTAGTTAGTATGTGAAACGCTGCCACACTTAGTCTGTTTGGCATGAGCCTACTAAATGGATTTGATACATAAATTAAATTGTACTTGTATTTGTAAGAAATTATTTCCTAAATTGGGTGTTAATTATAAATATCAAAGACTTTCGAAGCATATGATATTGTTGGGTAATAAATATGATATATTTATTTCAATATTTAAAATTATTGTCTAGAATTATGAATTCTAAATAATTACAAAAGAAAGGTTAAAGATAACTTTGATATCAAAAAACGGTATTTGTCTATTAGAGTTTGAAAAGGAAGAGAAAACTAGGATTCAACATCTATAAAAGAGAATCAATCTATTTTTCTCTCATAAGATATGTTATTTTCTAGAGAAGAGTTCTCTAAACTTTTGTTTAATATTTTCCTTCCTCTATCCTAAACCAATCTTGTGATTTTCATGAGTTGAAAATATCAAAAGATAAATTACACAGTATAATTCAATTTGGTGTTAAGAACATGCACTTGCTCCTATTGGTGTGAAGGTTTGGATTGGAAGACCTTGGTGTCTAATTCAATTAGATTGAAGATTGGTGAGGAAGTCTTGAAAGTTTTGAAAGCATCACTAGAAAAAGAATTAGCTTTTGCTATCAGGTTATGTTTTTTGATACTCTCCTGAAAATAATTGTTATATTATGTAGAACTAATTAAAGTCATGTATTTATACAACTGCATTAATTTTGTGAATGTTTTTGTAGTATTTGATACCACATCTTTCTCCTGCGCCTGATATGATTGGGAAACTAATCAAAAAAAATTATTCGATAAAATTACTTCCAACATGAAGGACCGTATTTTCATGGTACTTGTACTTGAAATTGGTTCACTTATTATTCACTAAGACTAGGTGATCATGGTGCACTGCCAAGTGCTTCCCATGACTTATAAGGTTCTTATAATTAAGAAATTAATTCCAAGCGGATTAACTAGTTAGATTAATTAATTAGAATATTCATTTATTCATTAAATTGCAAAAGTTACAAGGCCACTACAACTTAGTTGTGAACCTAATGTGTCACAAACAAATTGAGATAATTCACTTCTAATCTAGAATATGATTCAAGGGGTTGGATTAAGTTCATTAATAGAAATTAATTAACTTAAGCTAGAATTAATTTAAAGAGTTAAATTGATTCATCAATTAAATAATATGATTATTTAATTACCTAATTATGATTAGGGTCTCATGGGAGCAATTTAATTAATTGATCGGATCGATTAATTAAATAGACTTAAATTAATTTATTTAATGGTGGCAGAATTATTTAATTTAATTAATTAGATCAATTAACTAAACTAGACTAAATTTACAGATTGAGATTAATGAATTGGACTTAATTAAATTAATTAAGTCCAAGCCTAAGGTTAAAGGGCTCGTATAACAAGCCCAACTAGGAGTCTTGGAAAAATAAGGCATAGAATCCTAGTTTGAGATGGAAAATAAGGAGATAAGAATGGAAATAGGTCAAAACATCATTTGATTAAAATTGGACCAAGTTGTGTACAAATACATAATCCTATGGTCGAAAATTACATGCTCTTATATGCAAAATTTCGTCCTATCTTGCTTCTCTCTCCCTCTCAATATTCTTCTTTTTGGAAATTTCTTTTTCCATCAAGAAGGTTCCAACACCCTTTTTGAAAGGTTGAAGGTTTTATTCATCTAATTGAATCAAAGAATTGAGCCTCACTCCCAAACATTAGATTAGAAATTAAGAGATTGAATTCACTAGTTAGGATTCAAGTTTTGTGGATTTACTCAAAATATGGATACTGTTAGAATGGATACACTTAGAGGTCTTGGAGAATCTATTTGGAAATTTTTACAAAAGGTTCATGAGGACATTAATTATGAATTGATATTAGCTCGCCTAGAAGCCTTCGAAATACTTTGAATGGTAATATGTCAGGGTCCTTTTTGCTCCAATGGATACTACCAGAGCATCCATCAATTTAATCCATACACCTTAAACTCTTGTTATGGTGATACTCCAAGAAAGAGATAGATAG
This sequence comes from Paulownia fortunei, assembly GCA_019321725.1. NCBI lineage: Eukaryota > Viridiplantae > Streptophyta > Magnoliopsida > Lamiales > Paulowniaceae > Paulownia > Paulownia fortunei. The sequence goes on along the minus strand of CM033107.1, from coordinate 11,408,701 downwards.
AGAAAGAGAAGAGGGAGTGTCTACTTTGTTAGTGGAGAGTACATAAGATTGTGATATCTTATATAGAGAGAGATAATATTTATTCAAAAAGATATATCTCCATCCCTATCACACTTGGAGTCTAATTAGGAAAGGTTCTAGATAACTATTATCCTTATTACAATAGGACTCCAAGTTATATCAAACATGGATGCAATCCTAATGCATAACATCTCTCACTCATACATATTTAACTCGACTCATTCGAATCACATCCTCATGGTGTCATGCTCCCACTCAATTCAGGTATGTCATGCTCTAAACATCATACGAATCTTAGTCCAGTTACTGCTCAAGCGTCTGACCTACGCACTACTAGAAATCACTTTCCAAATGCATCTTTAGTAATTTGCACATTTGGTTACAAACATGCTTTTATGAAGTTTGGACTTACTTTATAATCGATCTAGAACGATATAAGCTTGGCCTCATGCCAAGGCGACTATAAGTATTAAACTTCCTCATTGCTCTAAGTGGGAAGGCGATCATTCGCATACTTCTCATGATCTATGAGTCTCATTATGCTCTCTATCAAAGTACTAGAGTGATTACACATGTGAGTAGGCCAATCAAAGCATGGTCACAACTTGAACATCCAATACTAACCACATAATTAGAACACAAAGATAACTCATTAAACATTAAATATTCTCACAAGCCACAATCATTGAGTTCTACATAATCCCATAATACACTCATGCCTTTAGAGCATATCTCCAAACAAAGGTTTAGTAAAAGGATAAGCGACCACATCACTTGTATAAAAATGCCTGATAACTATTTAACTATGCGTAATACCCTCATAGGTGAAACAATATTTGGTATAAGTATTCTTAGTCCTCCAACAGTACTTGATGCCTTATTATCATAAAGATAACGACAACCTAATAAATGTACAGAACAATGCTCATCTTTTTAAGAAACCATATTATCTCCAACTAACTTCAAACTACTCTATTACGATATCTAAGCATTCTTTTGACTGTATCACAGCATGTGCATTAAAGATTACTTTAATATCCACTCACTTTTTTTTACTACTAAGCACAAGACTAGACAAGTACACACATAATGCACATCAAACTTTCTTCATTGCTATACTAACAAGTATTTATTTTCTTCTTCCATCAAGGTATTTTTTGAACTAAGATTATAATTTTTAACCATGAAGTGTCAACAGGATTAGTATGATGCATACAAAATCTCAACATTATAACATCAAATATGCTTCCACTTTTCTTATGTCCATTCCAAATGTAAAGGACAACCACTACTAAGTGGCGACATCTCCATACCCCTTCTATCCATCACATTATTGCCTATATATAAAGAAAACTAAATTCTCTTACTTATCTTGACATATATTTAATGATTTTATGAAAAGATCATACTTTGACACATTTCCAACACTCTTAAAAGCAAAAATTCACACGTGTTCTCTCATAATTGATGGAATTATGTCTTATCTTGTGATATTTTTTTTATGTAGGTCTAAGAATTGAGGAAATGGAATTTAAAGATGGAAAAAATCTGTTAAAGAGTCAATAGAAACTTTCAAATATGATAGGCTTCGTATTTCTTGCATAACTTTCTCCACAAATATGATATTGAGCTGATTTAAGAAGATAAAGAAAGCTAATAAATAGGGATACAATTCTTATGAAGACACCAAAAGCTAGTTCGTCCTAGAAAGAAGAGGTAAAAAATTGGTTGAAAGAGGCTAAAAAATGCAGTGACTCATGTTTGGTGTTGCAGCACCGAAGAAAATAGAGGCATGGTGCCTCAGCATCATATAGGGCGCCGCAGTGCTATCTATGTGTGAGAATTCATGCTGCAATGCTAGTTCCTAGTTCGACAGTTTGGTGCTGCAGCGCTAAAGAAAATAGAGGTTATGTATCTTAGCATCGCAACGCTATCTGTAGGCAATAATTTGTCACAGCACCAGTTCTATGCACTATAATGCCAAGTGTTCAATAGAAAAAGATTATGAACCCTCTTCTTACAATAAGTGGTGATCAAAGGCAAATCTTGACATCTTTTGTGCATATGTTAGATATATCTATAAATCACTATCCATGTGATGCTCTTGATAGATACATTGTACACATAATTCTCATATATATCACATCATTCAACACATAATTCACACCTCACACACACTCTACACCTAAATTCACACACATTTTCTCTCCACCCTAAACACACATTTCTCTATACTACTTCACATACTACACCAAGAACACACGCACCCATTACGAATGAGCTTGAGATTTGAAGACAGGATGAGAAGGAGCTTTATCGGGCAATATAGATTTTGAAGAATAAATAAAGAATCACTTAGTAGTTGTAATCTTCTACTTTAATGTCTTCTTTCATTTTGTTTAGTTTTGAGAAATTTATAAGAATCATGATGTTGGGAAACACTTGGTGTTTGCATAATTTCATTATGAACTAAACCCCTTCTGTCAAATCTTGGAAAGCTATCTTAATGGAGTTATGAGTTGATGTTTATATTGTGATTGAAATTTTGTTTTATTGTGATGAGCATATGCTATGTTTTTAATGTTTCTTGAGACTTGGTCAATTTGAAGTTAATTTTAATTATTGTAATTAAGACCGAGAGGAGTGGTTATAGCAATAAATTAGGTAATTATATGCCACGGACCAACCTCTATAAAGATATAGGCATAAGTACATGTGGTAATCATAAGTATAAAAACCGAAAGCTAGTGGAATTCACAAAGCTCAAGGCACTTTAAATGGGATGGCCCATAGCTAAAGATGGCACTGGTGGTCTACTAGGGGTAAATTTGGTCCAACTTGGGAAAGAACACCAATTATATTAGGAAGACTTGCCGTCACATAGCTCACATCATTCCAAATCATAATTGAGCTAGGTTCATAACAACATAGGATGGCTAACTAATGCCTTGGCTCTCATTAGTATTGAATTCAAACCACTAATCTCCTTGGGTTTTAGTTGCTTTTGTTAAATTTGGTAGTTGTTGGATCTTACTTCAACCACCACTATAATCATTATGTCAAATATACCATAGGTAATCTATATTTGGTAGTCACACATGCACTCCCTAGGGTTACGATACTCTATACTACTCACTTTTTATTACTTGTCGACATTGTGCACTTGTGATTTGTACCACTTATTTGTTAGAGTAGAATGTCCGGTACCCCAATTAGATTGGTGTATTGTACTCCTTTCTTTTGTAAAATGATCTTATTGGGAATCATATCAACATAAAAGATATTTTCTTTATCTAATGTCTTGCATTTTATTTTACACATTAGATAAAGTCCTTAGGCCAAATATAGCTATGGAGCATGGTCGTGCATATGATGACCATCATGGAATATGCCTCTAAGACTTTGGTCTTAAATAAGTTTCGAGTTAAGCATTTTTTGAGATGGGATATTAAATAGCCCAATAGATTCGCGCTGTAATAGCCAAGCCTCACACTACTCACTTGGCCAATAAGATTCATGCATTATGTGCTAATTTTATATGCTACTTGCATTTCTATTGACATTGCATAATTTATTTCATTTTATACGATATTCTTGAATATTAAACTTAATTTTGAAGCTCTTCTACGATATTAATTATTGAATTTCCTAATGTAAGTAGTTGATTTTATATTGAAATAAGAATAAAATGAGGTTGATCAATATTGGATATAGATGAGATATATAGGTTATAATTTTGGAAGTGTTAAAAGTATTACTAGTTAGCTTATACGGTTTGATTCGATTTCATCTAGGCATTTCAAAGGTACATATGGGTAAATTGCATATATTGGGACAATGGACATAAGATAATATGATTGACAGGTGATATTATAATATTCATTTATATATAAGATTATATGATTTTTAATATGGACAATTATTCAAGAATCAGGTGACAATCGAGTAAGAAATTAAATGAACGGCTAGAAAATTAGCTTATGAATTGTCTATGGGATCTTGTGGTAATTAAAATAGGTTGTAATAAAATTAATGTATAGTAAAATACATCTGATATAGGCTTGAAAGATGGGTGAAAGGTCAGATTTATACCACAACTTGACATCTCATGCTTGCTATCAAGCTTAAGCAAGCACCTTAAGTGCCTCCTCAAGATTTCCTTCACCCTTAAGTGATGACCAGACCCCCATTTCAGCCATTTTCATCTTCCAAAAACACACCTTAAGGTCTTCAAGTGCTCCAAATTGATTCCAAGTTGAAAGAAAAGCAGGAAAAGCAAAGGAGAAGTGATTACCATCAAGTTTAACCTCAAAATCTGCATAGGTAACACTTACCTATGTTTTTTCCTTTAGTTTTCAGATTATTCTGAAAGGGTTTATTGTGTATTAATCTTTAAATATCTCTTATAAAATTTTTAGAAAGTTTTTAGTTAGACTTTGGTTCACAAAGAAAGGGTTTTTGATGACAAACACTTAATAGGAAATACTTGTGGCAGAAACTGTCACCTTACTGTGTTCTTGTGTTTCAGGCTTCAAAAGTGTATGGTAGGTTGAATAAAACCTATACGTATCATTATATACATGTTCATATATGAATTAAGAGTATTGGAATAAATTTTCATTGGATAGAAATTGAAATAAGGCATGATATTGAAGAGATGCTCAAAGCTGTCACCATCGAATTTCAGATTCTGTCCTGTATAAAGGATACTGAATTAGGGGAGCTAAATCCATGATTTTTGGCTAGAATATAACCTAGTTGTCTCTTTTTATATTTTATCTAAGTGTGGTAAGAATTTGGGAGTGATTGAACATACGTAAGGGTGCCAAAACCATTAATGTCATGAAGTGCGCAAAACTGTCACGGTAGAAAAAAAATCTGTTTCAGTATGTTGTGAAGGGAGCTGAACTTAGGAAGCTATATCCGTGTGTTTTAGCTATTATATGATATGTTTACATTATTTTTATGTTATCTAGGTATGATAAAAATTGGGGAGTGAATGAATATGTTTAAAGGTGTCAAAATCATTATTCAAATTAATGTGGGAGCAAAAAAATGTGAAGTTGTGAATCTGTCCCATTTGGTTCATTAACATGTTCCAGCATAGATGTGGTGCATTTGATCCCTAACATTTAGGGAGATGTTATAAGAGTTATAATATAATAATTAAGTGAGGTTAGTATACATTTAAGATGTGGAACAAAGGTTCGTAAAAGGTTGTATTCGGTTATAGTTTTTCAGTAGTAAGGTTGTTTAGTTAAATTGAGATTCAAGAACTTTATACTACATTAGGTATAATAAACTTGTTAATTGAGGATGGTGATTAATATCTTATATTTTTACAGATTGTTTCACATGTAGGGTTGGGGAGTAATACTTAAGAAACCTAGAAGTAACACACAACCGATCAAAGGTAAGTAAAAATCCATTTGCAACTACAATGCATGGGCATAGTATTTCTTGCCTTATTTATATTAAATGTGGTCCTTGTGTCTTGATGAGTGTATTGATGAGTATTATAAATATCTTATAGTGCATATATGATAAGTTAGTTTTATACCAATAATTTATATACCTTTTCATTAACATTTGGTTTGTTTTCAAGTATTTTTATTACTTTTTATGCATTTAGTGTGAAATCTTGTAGGTAATGACAAAAGGAGAAGAAAATGGAAAGAAACCAAAAAGTTGGTTGAAATGTTGAAGAATCCGAATTGTGGTGCGACTGATGGCAGTTTTGGTATTTCAATCATAACTCTTTGGTCCAATATCATTTTTATTTTATTATTGAACCAATGGAAAGCCAAGAGATATATATATATAAATTTTATGTTTTTCAAAAAATCCAATTCTATCGATATCAATGCAAGAAATCGAGTTTAAAAGTCAGCATTGGGCTGAAATGTTCTGGGATGACACATCTTGGTATTTCCAATATAACTCTCTCCAAAGAAGTCATATTTAGTAGATTCAAGTTCCAATGGAAAGAAAACACATATAGCTATAATTCATATGCAGACAAAAAAAGCTATTTTGGCCTCTAAAGTGGTGAAAAATTGGTTGAAAAAGGATATAAATGCTGCAAAAATCGATTCTGGACAGCAAGTGCAGCGTCTAGGCGCTGCCTTCTAGCGCCTAGGCGCTGTACACACTGTTTTGGACAGACAAGGCAGCGCCTAGGTGCTGCCAGGTGGACAAGTAAGGTCAAAATGGGTATTTTGCCCTCTTTAGGGCATTTCCCATCTATTTGGAGGGATTCCAAAAGCCTCCAAAGGAGTTTTTGGTAAGGAGGAGAGTGAGGAGAAGCCAAGAAGTAAAGGAGAACAAGGAGACTTGGAGAGAAGAAGGCCATTCTTAGAGACAAGCCATTCTTGGAGACAAGAAAAGCTTCAACCATTACTTCCACTTCACAAATTGGTGAACAATTTTCATGTTCTTTCTTATATATTTCTTGAAATTGTATTCATCCATTATGAACTAAACTTTTATTTCTAGAGGATGATGTAACCTTATTTGATCCTATTTTTTGAATTCCAATCAATATTAGTTCAAATTATTCATCTTGTTTGTGTTATCTTGTTTGTATTGCATCTTGATTATTTGGCCATTAATTGAGATTGTTGATGTATGAGATTCGATACTCGAGAGAGGGAAGATTATACATGATCATAAGGGTAACACAACCTAGGAATCATAGAGTTGAGAAGCTTATGAAACCTTTGAAGTTTTGAAGAAGAATTCATTGAACTTTTGTAGAGTTATATTCTTGAGTTTTTATAGAGATATTGAAATTTGTTTTAGAACTCATAGTTAATTCGACACTCGATTGAGGGAATTGATGAGCTTAAGAATTCTTAACTTACATGTATTGTTGACTTGAATTGGTATATTTTTGAAGGAAGAACATAGGTGATAATTAGGTGAGTCATTCCTCTAGAATTTCTTGCTCATAAGGTGTTTGTTGAATTGCTTCAAAAAACTCCATTCTTGTTTGTGCATTTTTATCTTACTTTACTTTGTTTCCCAATCATCACTCAATTTTCTAGATAAAATTAGGACTATTGGATCTACGGTACTTAATGTAATTTTTGATTACAATCCTTGTGGATACGATACTCAACTCATCATTATATTAAAACTTGACACCGTGCACTTGCGGTTGCATAATTTTCATGAACAATACATTGCTTGGATGATGGGACATGGGATCCGTTGTGTCATTGAACATGTTATTCATCAACATTTACACTTGCATGCATAACACGTGCTCACAGTTGAGGTTTTGCATGCATAACATTATTTTCAGAAAGAAAATATTTTGGTTGGCCACTACTAGTGTACCGAGTTCTGTGTGGCTTATTTATATGATATTTTGGGGTGTCGTGAATATTACTTCTCAGAGGATCATAGGGGTGGACAGGGGGTGTGCCTCTGGTGGTCACGAGAGGGTGGACCACTTGATTGTGCCCTTATCGACGTCGCTAGTGGGAAGACTTCTGGAGGATTACAGGGAAAGACAGGGAGTGGACCTCTGGTGATCCCAGGAGATGGCTCCCGGACTATGTCGATCTGTTTATGGCTATGTGATTATTGATATTGTTGAGAGCTCTATCCGGTACATAGTTGGTGGGCTAAGGGCACAATGATGGAAAATGACTTTGAATGAACTATTTTTGATGCATGAGTTTGCATTTTTGTCATGATCTCCTAGAAATGCATCGTATATATGTTAGATTATCTCTTCAGCATGCATGATTTTCACTTACTGGGTATTAGCTCACGTAGTTCATGCATTGTAGGTAAGCATGGTGATACCTGAGACTTTGAGGCTTACTGTGCTAGTTGTTGGAGATCCTAGAGGCTTATGAGGATCATTGTACATAGATAACGACCTGTTGGGTTATGTTGTCGGCATATTCTAATTTTTACAATCATTATTATTGTGAAATTGTTGTTTATATAAAAAGGGTTGCAAGATGCAAAATGTCCTTACTTCTTCTGAAAGTATAGGCTATTATTTTAATTTTTGAGTCTATTGTATTATAACTTTGAGATGTCGTGTCCTATATACTCTTGAAATTTTATAGTAAATAAGTTTGAGAATAGTGTGATTGTGATTGGTGTTGTGTTTTTATATAAACAATGATTTTTCTATATACAAGGTTATACGTGAGAAAACACTTTTATTGTTTCTCAAAGTGCTACAGTTGACAATATATATATATATACACATGCACACACATATGCTACCCTGTAAGAATTATTGTTCTTTCAATATCTATATTCAGTGTTGGGGGTTGTTACACGTACATATGATGGAAGCTCACCTGAGGAGAATGTCTCATTCCATAGGCATTAGCATAGTGACACAAGTGCATGTATGTGGGTGCTTGTTAGAGAACAAGTACACTGAACTGACCTGCCAGAAATTCTTTATTGGAAAATTATCGAATTAAGAATCTTTGTGTTACGATAGTGCGTGACTAGTCCTTTGACTTAAGGTACCATAGTAATCTTGTGTGTGTTATGTCTTACTTTGATGTATTCTCTGATTGCATGACAATCATAAAGGGATTATATTGGGTATTGCATCTACACATATGGAGGTTAATGAGTGACTAACAAAGGATCCGTCACTTGTCTAGTACAACAAGTGAATCTCTTATATTTTCATAGTTCGTAACTCTAAAATTCTTGGTTAAGGTATGATGAGTGTCAGAAAAGGGTTGCTGATGATTTGTCTAGAGTCACTGAAATTTGAAATGGAATCATGGTTATTAAGTCGATTAGGGTTTTGACTTTTATCCACACCTTAGACTCAATCGGGAGATTAGTTAACATTACGTGCATGGTATTCATAACTGTAATAAGATCACTTGCTATTTCACCTAAGACTAGTTTGCCATGATTACTTGCTAGGTATTTTCATCGATAGTGAGGTTATTAGTTTTAAAGAGTTAAGTCCAAGTGGACTAATTAATCGAAATAATTATTATTCATAAGTTGCAAATATTGCAAGCCCACTACTAGCTTAGTAATGAACCTAAAGGGTAACATACAATTTGGAATGGATAATATCTAGTCTAAAATTAATCCAAAGTTTTCGATATAATTAATTAATTTAATTAATTATGAAAGATTAAATTAATTCAAATAAATTGAGTTAATTGTCCAATTAAATAATAGAATTATTTGATTGGACTCAATAAGATTGAGAATCCAATTTGGAGTGAATTAATTAATTGATTGGATCTATTAAATTAACTTGGGCTAATTAATTAATTGAATTAATTAATGTGCTTGTTGAAGTCCAAGCCCAACTTAAAAATGGCTCTTAATAGCAGTTCACTTAAAATATTAGAAGAATTAAATTAAATAGGAAAAATAGTTTTTTCTTATTTAAATTGATATAAGATATCAAGATTGAATTTATGGGATATGTTCAATGTATTTGGAGGAGAGAGGGGCCGAAAATTGATGGTCAATTAGAGGCCATATTTCCAGGCATAAAAGATAGAAGGAAGAGGGAATTTTGGTCTGATGTGGATTTGGTTTGTTAGGAAACTTAGACTTTCCAAACAACCAAATTAACATATGGGGCTAATATTAGGTTTGACCTAGTTTTTGTAGTCACCATATAAAATAAAATGAAGACAAAAATCCTATCCTTCTACCACTCCTAAAATCGACCACAAGCATGAAAAAAAGAAAAAAAAATTCTTCTTCACTCTTCTCCATCTCCTTATTCTTCAAAATATCCTAGTGTATTGATTTTCTTTCACAAGTTGGATTAAGAACAATTAACAAAAACATTTAATCTTTGATTCCACCAGTTGGATTAAAGATCAATGTTCACTCCCGTTTTAGGCTTTAAAAGAAAACAAAGAACACTAGCAAGTTCTTTGCTTTTGGTTATTCTAGTCCAAGGTGTGGACTTCTTTAGAGAGAGGACACGTGGACTCCTTGGTGAGAGATCTGCTACAATCCGGAAATTGATTGCCTCAATCCTTGCATTGAATATGAGAATCAGAAAAGGGTCATGAATTACATTGTTATTAAATTTATATTTTATATATTGAACTGTTAATAACGCCGATCCTTAGAATCGCTGCGAAACTGGGTGTAATTCAATAAATGTTATTGTATCTTTTATTTAAAAAAATTTAATTTTCATTACGTTTATGTCATAACCTCCCAAAAATATGTATACATATACTGAAACAACCTGTGGAACATAGTTTGTGAATGTATGTGTGTGCATAACTTTTTTTTTCAGCTAGTTAGTTTGATAAAACACTAATAAAAGTAAAGTTATTTCACATCCTGTAATATTGTATATACATAGATAGTTATTTGAACAAATCTATCAAAATCATCATAAACTCAAACTCATTTATAATGGAGTTTTGAAAGTAATATATAGGATAAAGTCACTAATATATTACAATAAACTGTAAAATTAAAAGCACAACCCACAAAATAGCCCAATAGGGCGTCCTCCAAGTACATTGATCTTTGAAAGCCTGTAGGAGTTCTACTGCCAGCCCAGTAAACCAGAGATCACAAGTCTCACCATGCTCACTTACAATGCATGAACTACATGAGCTATCGCTCAATAAGTAAAAATCTTGCATGCCAAGAGTATGATATAAATTCTCATGTAACTCATCTCTAAGATATGATACTAGAATTGTGTCATAATTGAGTACTCATAAATCAAAGAGTTTTTAATGAAAATCACTTCATTTTATAGGGCCTTTGGCCTACCTACTATGCACTAGAAAGAGTTTTGCATAATATTAATAATCAAATGGCCAATAATGATTAGATACAGTCGAGTGAACCATCCTACCATAGCCCCTAGAGGTACATACCCTGTCTTCCCCTGTGATCACCCGAGAAGTATCCCATCCACGATATCAATTAAAATAATGGCACAGTCAAGTGGGCCATCCTTTCATGATCACCAAAGGTCCACCCCATGTCTTCCCTTGTGATACACCGAGAAGTATCCTACTTGTGGTATATAAAATATCACATAAATATGCCTCGCATACCTCGGTGCACTAGTAGTGGCAATAAACATCTTTATACATGAAAATCATTTCTCAAATCATATTGTGCATGCAAGAACCTAAACTATACCCGTATGCCATGCATGCACATACTTGCTCATGCATGGTGTATTCAATATAAAATGCAAGTCATCTTGCTCTCAATGTGTTTCAAGAACCTTAAGCCTCTTAAGGTACATAATATACTTGTCATCCAATCAATTTAAATATCATCAACACATTGGGTATAAATACTTCAAGACGTACTATGGTATAAATAGCCTGTAATATTACCCAACACCAAGCACCATTACCAATTTGGCAAGTTGAAAGCATAAAATCTCATACTAAGACCTTAAACACCAAGCTATCTAGGTAACAAACAAGTTTTTCAAACTTGAACCCAGTATAGTCCCTCAAATACCTTAATTTCTCATCTTAGATACATGTAAATATCATATAATTGAAGTATTATAACTCTAATAGCATGTACCTAATTGTTAGAACTCAATAGCAACATGTTTAGATTGAAACATGCTAACTTATCAAATTGAACAGATTTACATTTTCATATTTTCTTGTTGTCCAATTTAGTTGTATGATAATTTTGATATCCTTAAGCATATCCAATCACTCCAAAAATTTTACATAACAAAGGTACAGTCAAGTGGACCATCCTCTCGTGATCACCAAAGGTCCACCCCCTATTTTTTCTTGTGATCCACCGAGAAGTATCCCACTTGTGGTACCTAAAATATCATATAAGCATACCTCACATGCCTCGGTGCACTAGTAGTGGTCAATAAATATCTTTATATATGAAAATCATTTATCAAATCATATCGTGCATGCAAGAACCTCAACTATACCCGTTTGCCATACATACACATGCAAATGCTTATGAATGGTGTATTCAATAAAGAATGTAAGTCATCTTTCTCTCAACATGTTTCAAGAATCATAAGCCTCTTAATGTACAAAATATACTTAGCATTCAATAAATTTAAATATCATCAACATATGAGGTATAAATACTTCAAGACGTACTATATTCATGCATTGTAGTTGTAAATGGATCTTTACTTACCTTTCCCTTGAGAGCAACTTCTAAAATTCAATATGGAGGTTTGGAAGGTGAAATAGCTCAGAAAATGATTTTTGGTCGTGGTTCAATGCTTAGAAATGAAGAAAGCTTGAGATGGTAACTTGAGGTGGCAAAGCTTAAGGTGTTAAGTAGTAATTTAAATATGATATTATACACACCTTATATAGCTATAATCTAGTATTTCTTAATATTTAATTATCTGTTTACAATTTATTTTAATTGTCGTACAATCAGATAATAAATTATACCCTAATTGCTTAATAATTTATTCGATGTCCAAACCGATTAACATTCGATTCTTAAATGATTATCTAGTTTGCATTTCTAAAATTATATGCACCTATGGACCTTGTAATATGACACTTAAATCATATTATATCATGTCCAATATCCCAAGTATATTAATTTATGGATGTATACTTTTAAAACATCTTTATCTAATGAATCGAATCATATAAGCTTGCTAGTAATACCTTTAACACTTCCAAAATTATAACATATAACCTATGAATATCCAATATATTAACCAATCTATTCTTTTTATTATCTAAATGTAGAATTACTTAATTATGTTATAAGATGTCAACCATTAACATCATGTGATAGCATTAGAGTCCTAACGATTAATAATGTTATATAAGATGTCATGTAAATGTTAAAGCGAATTAGCATATAAGTAGCATGTAATGCATGAATCATATTGGCCAAGTGAGTAGTGTGAGGCTCAGGTATTACAAGCTCTTCCAATGGTATCCAAACTTCAAGCAAATTCACGAGCACTAAATCCTTGCTAGTGAATTTAGCCTTCTTGTTTCTAATCTAAATTGGGAGTTAAGAACAATTCTTAAATCAACAAGTGATTAGAAGAATTGGCTTTTATAAAAAAGGGATGGAACCTTTTTAATGCAATGCCTTTTCTTGTAGAAGAAAATAAAATAGAACACAAGAGATGGAGAGAGAGAGGTGGCTGAAAATTTGGAGTGCATTAGCTTGGAATTTTCTGCCCCCTTGTGCATTTATATATACCATTATGTCTCTAACTCTTTCCTTCCTTATCCTCATCCCTTTTCTACTCCAATTAGAAAATTTTCTCCCTCCTTATCAATTGCTTCTTCTTTCTCTCCTAGATAAAGACTTTTCCATCATTTATTAGAACTCTTTAGTTCTAGTAATTAAGAATACTAAAAGACCTCTGACCCTATGGGCTTGGATTTTATTTAATTATTAAAGTCTAATTAATTGATATCCATCAACTAATAAAAATTCAATATAATTTATTTGATCAAACTAATTAATTAATTAGTTCCACAAAAGGCCACCTAATCAAATTAGACCCAATTAAAATAACCCTATTATTTTTAATTGATTAAATTAATTTAACTCTTAAAATTAATTTAATCCTAGCTAATTAATTAATCCAATCAATTATTTAACTCACTCCCATGAGCCCCTAATCTTTATTAGGTCTAATTAAATTATTATATTATTTAATTAGATTTATTAATTTAACTGCTTAATTTAATTCTAGCTCAAATTAATTAATCAATATTAATTAACTTAATCCAACACCTTGGACTACATTAGATTAGAAATGGATCATCTCAATTTGTGTGTGACTCATTAGGTTCACAACTAAGCCAGATGAATAAACTAATATTCTAATTAATTAATCCAAATAATTAATTTGATTGGACTTATTCCAAGAACCTCAAAAGTTAAAGGTAAGCACCCAGTAGTGCATCTTGACTACCTAGTCTTAAGTGAATAGAAAGTGAACTTTTCTATTACAAGTATCATGCAAATAAGGTTCTTCTATCAACTGATCTCCCGATTAAGTATAGGGCATGAATTATTAGCCGAAATCCTATTATGCCTTAATAATTATGATCTCATTTCAAGTCATATTGATTCTTTGATGAATCACTAGAAAACTCCACATCTAGTATTCATTCCACTTTGACCAAGATTTTCGGGATCAACAACTATGAAAATATAAGAAATTTACCTATTCAACCAGATAGGTTACGACACTGCAAAAATAATGACTTTTGGTGACAATAATTTTTATTACTATATGCACTAATTTCGTCACTATAACATGTTAGTGATGACATTAGACATTGTCACTCTATTGTGACTATAACCATTATGGCTAAAAGTTTCAGTCATGACTACCATAGTTGTCATTATAACATAGACTTTTTAATTACATTTATTTTTGTCACTAGAACTCAATGCTTTAGTCACATAAAAATTTTGTCATTACAACCTGATATTTTAGCATACAATTTTTGTCACTGCATCCCAATATAATAGTCACATATAATTTTTGTCACTAAAACTCGATATTTTAATCACGTGCAATTTTTATCACTAATACCCAATGTTATAGTCACATACAATTCTTGTCACTAAACCTAATACATTTTAGTCACACATAGTGCTGTCACTAAAACTTAATATTTTAGTCGCAAAAAAATACTCAACTACAACTAATTATGAATCATCACAATTTTACAATTACTAATTCAAAATTTAGTCACCACTAAATCTAAAATTCGTCACAATAGGTAGTTTTTATAATAATATTTTAAATCAAATTTTTATTAAATAATAGTAACATACAAGATTGTGACAACAATTATCATAGCTATAGTTCCAATCTAGTGACAATAGTTTTTTTCTTTTTTCTTTTGCACCTTTATGTACCTATATGTACATTTTTATATCTTGCGACAAGTATAAGAAATTAGAACATCTCATTTCATCCAACAAATCATGTCAAATTAAAAACAAAATTCATTAACATAAATATCTAACATAAAAATATAAATTTAAAATAAATTCAATATGGACAAACTTAAGCCAAACGATTAGATAAAGAAATTATAAAATAATCATCAATTATCAAATTGATTAAATTGTTGTAGGATGCATCGATCTCTTCATAATGTTATACCTCCCAAAACTAGAAAGAATTAAAGACAAATGAGTATCCATAGTAAGAAATATATCAAGAATAAATATAAGAAGTTGTCATGTATATCATGCATTGACTTAAAATAACTAAGCAATATAGTCAATCCAAAAATAATTAATATAATAAAAGTCGAATATATTTTACCCACACCAAAAAATAAATTTAGTAATCATATTATGATGATATTTGTTCATTTACCCAAGAAACATATAAAACTTCCATATAATAACTTCCACTTCATTTGGCTAGTGATTCCTCTTTTCATTTTTATTCTCATTTTCTGATTCTCTAACACTAGAAGACCTCTTAGACTACGTTTAAATTAATCATCTTATATAATTACTATTACAATTTTAATTCAATAAAAATCTTTAAAATAAAATAACAAGAAAAATATATTAGATAGATCATAAAAATAAATGTCCTCACATTAGATTACGGAACCTGATTAGTTTGGCATTTGGTTTAAGCATTGAATGATTGCAGGAAGTTGAAATTTGACAACTTCTTACACTTGAGCTTCTTACTTGCTGACTTGGGCTTCTATGGACTCCAACCATAAGGCCATCTCTTCAACTTGCTTCCTTACGTCTTCATTATCTTTTCGTAGTTCGTACCCACAACAATGTAGTTGGCTTGGTTTCTCTTGTCCAACACTTTTACGAAAGCTTTTTAGTTCCACTCCTTTTCTTTTCTTGTCCAAAGTTGTTGTTGCTAATTTACTCCAATTCTTGAGAATCTTGCAGCACTTGAGTTGAGTCACTTCTATCTTGATCAACGCTCACCATGCTCGAAAGTAAATTGAAGAGTTTTTAATATAGAAAACAATTTATATATTTACAAAACAAAATAAAAAATATCTGATTGAGGGATCAAATACATTTACTCAAGACCTTCATTCGGCAACCTCAAAGTTTGAATTTACATAATCAACAAACCAATTATCAAATTAATGTAGCACTGCACACCATCTATTTTGAAATCAAAGTTCATGTAGAAAATTTATTGATGAATGATTCTATTTTGTACAGCAGAAGATTATGCAATATGTTTCAAGTAAAATCTCACACCTCATTCTCAACAAACTCTTTAATTAAACAAGTTAAATGCACCTAACACAATGTAAACAAAATGTCACATTACATCACTTGATCTCTGCCTCTGTGACTATACGAAAATACAAGAATTTAAAGCTAATGGTGACTGAGCCCAAGGCCACTAGTAAGACTAAAATTTGGTAATATAGAACATTTCTACACGTTCAACTCAAACACAATTTGATTGTCTCAAGTTAAAGAAAGGAACAGAATTAAAAAACAAAAAAAAAAAAAAGCTAGGGTTAACTAAAATGTAAAAACACCACCACAAATAAATTTAAGTCATAAAAAATTAAGAATAAAGAGTGCCCATAGTATCAATTTTCCAATCTGATGCATCCAACTGCTTTTAATGAATATGCCTCTTGCATCTCAATTAATCCTATCGATTAGTGGGCTTTAACTCAACCAAATCAACAAATATGTTTATTTCTCCCTCAATTCTTGTTTTTCTGTATATCTACCTTAACATTCTCTTCTTAGATACACTTAATCCATCTAAAAAATGTTTCTTCATATCATGATCAAACAAAATGCAAACTACCTTTAATATTCTCACTATTTACTCCACAATGACATATATCATTTATAATCTCAATGTACCGGGTTTTATCTTTTTTCTGCACTAAAAGTCACCCTAAAACATCTCTACGAACCTTATGATACTTTCTCTAAATAAAAAAAATATGTATAAGATCTCCACTGTCTTGCTTGTATTGCTCTAGCAGTGTGATGTGGTCAAGTTCGACAGTGCCCCTCCAAGATATTGTCCGCTTTGCCCCAAGCCTTGCCCAGACCCGAGTCACTTGGGGCTCAGGGAGGCTCACGGCTTTAAAAGGCCTCTTGGAAGGTTGGACTTGGGCCAACCTTATATGGCACACCATCTCCCCATTCCACACCGATGTGGGATAACCAACCCCCACCACAACATAGCCCCCAATGGGGAGCCATGGTGTGCTCAAGGGGGCGCCGGTATGGTTTCCCACAGACGGTGCCACTAATGATGCGGAAATCACCTCCTTATAATGTAGCGCTTGTCGGTCATGAACTTGGTGGGTTACTTCTTGCGTCACGAATTTATGTTAGAGGTGCCGGGGGTTTGTAACACCCCCATTACTATACAACTATATATATATAGTATAATTTAACATGATAGAGCCTGTGTGCATGCATTATTATTTTTTTTCCTGTAATATATTAATAAATAATAAACATTTTCCCACTCACAGACTAATATATATACCTGCATAGGACTCATAACAATCATAATATTTATATACCCGTGTACAGAAAAGTTATAAAAGTAACACATAGTATAAATCCAAAAACCTAATACAATAGACTATAAAATCAAATAAGTTAACAATCAACCCAACAGGTCGTCATCCATGTACACTGATCCTCAGAACCTGTAGGAACCCTAACAGCTTGCCCAGTAAGTCCATGGTATCAAGTATCACCAGACTCACCTACAATGCATAAACTATATGAGCTAACGCTCAGCAAGTAAAGATTATGCATGTCAAAGAATAATCCACAATATCAAGTCATGCATCTCAAAATGCTATGCCCACAATGCAATTTTATGCATCAAAATATTTCTCTCAAAATTATTTCTTTCTTGGGCCCCTGACCAACGCTACTATCCCATGCACCGGAAAAGAGCTCTGTATACCGCCATAATCCAATGGCCAATAATCATATAAGCATGCAAATCCATGCATACTCATACGCATGCAAATCCATGCACGCGAACCTGCAAATCCATGCATAAAACCATGCAAATCCATGCATGCTTCGGTGCACTAGTAGTGGTCAGCAAAATATTTTTCTTTCTCAGAATCATGCCGTGCAATGCAAGATTTATCACAATGCTCGTATATGATGCATGCACGTGCCAATGACAATGCCCATGTATGTATGCTCAATGGAGAGCCCTCTACTATGCACATATGATTTATGATATTACATATAATTCACACATCTACTATGTCTATGCATTGTGGTTGCAAATGAATCTTTACTTACCTTTCAATTGGTTGGTGGCTTAGTCTAAATTTGTTTAGTATTCCTCTCCAACCTTAGATGTAAAATAGCCTGTAATATTACCCAACATCAAGCACCATTCCCAATTTGGCAAGTTGAAAGCACAAAATCTCATACTAGACCTTAAACACCAAGCTATAAGCTAACAATCAAGCTTTCACAAACTAGAACCCAATATAGCCCCTCAAATACCTCAATTTCTCATCTTAAATACATGAAAACATCATGTAATTGAATTATTATAAATCTAATAGCATGTGCCTAATTGTTAACAGTCAATAGCAACATGTCTACGTTGAAACATGCTAAGTGATCAAATGTGACAGATTCACATTTTCATATTTTCTTGCTGTCAAGTTTAGTTGCATGATAATTTTAACATCCCTAAGCATATCCAATCACTCCCAAATTTTTACCACACTTAGATAACATGTATATAAATGTAACCATATCATATAATTGCTAAAAATCACGGATATAGCTTTCCAAGTTCAGCTCTCTTCACGACATACTGAAACAGATTGTTTCCTACCGTGACAGTTTTGCACACTTCATGACATTAATGGTTTTGGCACCATTAAGTATATTCAATCACACAAATTTTCACCATACTTAGATAACATATATAAGGAGATAACTAGGTCATAATATATTCCAAAAATAATGGATTTAGCTCCCTTAATTCAGTTTCCTTCACAGCACACCAAAACAGATTTTGCTATTTTGGCAGTTTGAGTGTTTCTCCAATATCATTCTCTATTTCAATTTCCAACTAATAAAACTTCATTCCAATACTCTTAACTCATATATGGTCATGTAAATGGTAATAATTATAGGTTTTATTCAACATACCATACACTTTTGAAGCCTAAAACACAAGAAAATAGTAAGATGACAGTTTCTGCCACAAGTATTTCCTATTAAGTGTTTGTCATTCAAAACCCTTTCTTTGTGCACCAAAGTCTAACTAAAAACTTCCTAACACCTTTATAAGAGATATTGAAAGCTTAATAAACAATAAAACCATTCATAATAATCTGAAAACCAAAGGCAAAACCGTAGATAAGTGTTACCTATGCAGATTTTGAGGTTAACTTGATGGTAATCACTTCTCCTTTGCTTTTCTTGCTTTTATTTCGACTTGGAATCAATTTGGATCACTTGGAGACCTTAAGGTGTGTGTTTGGAAGATGAAAATGGCTGAAATGAGGGTCTGGTCGTTGCTTAAGGGTGAAGGGTTTGAGGTGTTAGCTTGAGATGTTAGCTTAAGCTTAATAAGAAAGCATGAGGTGGCAAGTAAATAGAAAAATCTGATTTTCTCCCTTATCTTGCAGCCCTAATCTTGTGTGTCTCACCTATTTTTTTTGGTTGCAACCTATCTTAGTCACCATTCATTCCCATAGTTATTTCCTATGTCCGTTCATTCGATCTCCAAACCGATTCACATCCGATTCTTAACGAAATATCAAGTTTGCATTTCTAAAATTATATGCATATATGGGCCTTGTAATAGGACACTTAAATCACATTATATCATGTCTAATATCCCAAGTATGTTAATTTACAAATATATACTTTTGAAATAACTTGATCAAATCAAATTAAACCGTATAAGCTTACTAGTAACACTTTTAACACTTCCAAAATTATAACCTATATATCCCATCTATATCTAATATTGATCCACCTCATTTTTTTCTTATTTCAATATAAAATCAACTACTTAGATTAGAAAATTCAATAACTAATACCGGCAAGAGCTTCAGAATTAAGTTTAATATTCAAGAATGTCGTATAAAATGAAATAAATTATGCAATGTCAATAGAAATGCAATTAGCATATAAAATTAACACGTAATGCATGAATCATATTTGGCCATGTGAGTAGTAAGAGGTTCGGGTATCACATCCTCCCTTCCTTATAAAAATTTCGTCCCCGAAATTTCACTTACCGAAAAAGTTCAGGATTCTTAGTTCTCATTTCATCCTCCATTTCCCAAATAGCTTCTTCTGTTGATTGACTTCTACTCTGTACTTTAACTAATGAGATATTCTCATTTTGAAGTTACTTTACATCCCTTACTAGAATCTCTATAGGTCTTTATTCATATCTCCGACCTCAATTTAGTTCTATTGGTCCCTTTTCAATAGATGATATAGATTCATGATATACTTCCTTAAAATGAACACATGAAACATATTGTGAACTCAAGACATTGATGCAAAAAGGTCGAGTTTACAGACAATATTCTCAATTATCTCAGTAATGCAAAATAAATCAATATACCTAGGATCAAGTTTGTATGTAACATCCCCAAATTTTTTTTTTGCCAAGCCGCATAATCCATTTCATTGGAGACACCTTCAAAAAAATTGATCCCCTATCATAAATTGCAACGATATTCCTCTTTAATCTGCATAACTCTAGGGTCACCTCTAACGAGTTTCCACACATTAGCAATTTGTTCTACCACTTCTATCATTTCCCAAACCATATTCAACCTAAAAGAACACCAATTTCATTTCAATAAAATGATGACCTAAATTTTCTATCATACAATGCCTCATAGAGAACTATCCCAAGTAGCCTTATCACTGTTGTGATAAGAAATTCCTCCCAAGAAATAATTTTCTCAATTGACATCAATAATCTAATGCACAATCTCTAAGCATATCTTGCAAAGCCTAATTTGTTTGTCCTGGTTGCCCATTGATGCATGGATGATCACAATACTAAAATATAATTTTGTTACCAATACCTGAAGTAAGATCTTCTAGGAAGTAGACAAAGACCTTAAATCTACATCAGAACTAATAAACCATAAAGTCTAACTGCTTCCTATACATTTGTCTTTCCATAGATTTCCATGGAATACCTAAGGTAAATTGAGAAAGAATGAGCATATTCAGATAACCTATGAACAATAACCCAATTCCATTATCATGTACAAAATTTCTGAATGCCTTCCCATTTCCACCTGAAAATAAAAGCAGAACTAAGTCATTCCAACATATGAACTTTTACATATATCCCTTTTTTTTGTGGCAAACCAAATATTAACGATATATTCCATAATAGCTCGTCTAGTATCCGATATCTGTACATTTTCTTGAGATCACAAACATCATTCATACCACTAAATAAAACAAATAAAAAGGTACATGATCATTACCTAAAACTTAGTCTTGTAATTTCGTATCCCTAATTTTCGCACCTCTCTCTTATTAAGTGATTATAATCACTTATCACAAAAATCTATTTAAGTGACTTTTCTACCTTTCATCTTAATCCTAACCTTTCATCGACCTTATTTTGAGCATTTGGAATTGGATCAAACAAAATTAGTCTTACCAAAATATTAATAAATAGATAATTCACCACTTACTCTAATTCATCCTCTATACAACCTTCAACTCCCATAATAGTTTATGATGTAAAATTTCTTTGAATATTAGTCTATTGAGATATTTCATTCAATGACATCTGTTGTTATATGGATCATACAATATATTCAGTTACTAATAATATATATCCTTTCTTCATGTTAAACTCCTTTTAAGTATATAGATATTTCAAGTACTTCGGTTTTGTAATGTAACATATAGTATTACATAAATAATCTAATTAACTCAAAGAGTATCGAGTAATTTTTCTATATTATATCAAACATATACCAAAACACAATGAGATAAACCACTATACACAATAAATAACTTATATCTAAAGTTGGAGTCACTACTGAAGCTCAATTCAATTCTCTTTAAGTAATTATAAATTTCTTTCCACTTAGCGAACCATTCAGATTTCATATACCTGTATGTATGATGAAATAAAGTAGTAACAACTAAGGAGAAATTTTTGACTGAATACCCAATAATATCACTAACCCAGAAAATATTTCTTATTTCTATCACATTTATTGGTCTTCTCTATTTCAGTACAACCTCAAAGTTTTGAATAGTTACAAGGACACTTTCTTAAGAAAATTACTAGTACCAAAATAAATATTGTATTACATAACCGAAAGCTCGCATGTACTAAATCGAACAAATAATTTCTACTTCCTTAAAGTTTTCAAGATCATATTGAAAGGTCAATCATATTTCTCCTCATTATATACTAAGATATCATCAATGAATATCACCCTAAACATACCTATATAGAATCATCAAACACATTATTCATCATGTATATCAAAATAATTAGGGCATTAGTCAACCCAATGGCACAATAAGAAATTCATAATTAATTCAAACTTAAAATCATTCATCAAGATCATAGTAGCTCATCTTAATTTATCAAATAAACCTTAATATGAAAATCTGTACTTATTACAAATTATTACTCAATTCAGTTGCAATAATAAAAAAAAATACATAACCTCAAGATTCATCTTTCTTGTAGGTGAATATGAAGTGGAGCATGTTTAGGAGAAGCACTAGACCTTAATGCCTTGCCCAATATTTATAACAATATCACTTATGGTTTAGCGAATTCCAATAGGTGTATATGATAAACTAAAAGAGAGATTGGCTTTGTTCTTACAACTATATCCAGGATAAAATCAATTCGTTAGTCAATAGCATG
Organism: Paulownia fortunei; assembly: GCA_019321725.1. Taxonomy (NCBI): domain Eukaryota; kingdom Viridiplantae; phylum Streptophyta; class Magnoliopsida; order Lamiales; family Paulowniaceae; genus Paulownia; species Paulownia fortunei. The sequence goes on along the minus strand of CM033107.1, from coordinate 11,385,810 downwards.
CCCAAAAAATCTTTTCAACATGTATCAAGAGATCTAAGATCACACAAATAGTTTTTTTGTAAACTTTGGTCATTTCTAAAAATTCTGACACAACCCAAAGATTGATAATAACTCTTTCTTACAACTCTCTTTCATGGTAACTGTAGAAAATTATAATTTGACAATCTTCTTATTTTCTACAAATAGTAAACATTTTCCTGCTATGGCCTCCATAAAATTTCTAAATTTTCATCACCTAGAATTTAAAAGTCTTAATAATCCTGAAATAATCCACCATGCATAATTCTCAATAAATCAATCAACACAAAAGGTTATATCATAATCCTAGCCAATATAACAAAATTAACCTACAACTCTTAAAATCTATTTAGTTGATCTTGAACCTCCAGAAGGAATTAAAACATTGTAATTGACCTCATATATATATATATATCAAGTACCCTATCCAGTCTTATTACATACGTAGTAGATAATAGAGAATATGTAGCTCTAAAGATAGAATACCAACCATAAAGTTTGTACCTGTTACTACTGATGAGTCTGCCTCAACATTATTTTATACAAAATCTTAAAACACATGGCAAATATTATTCATGAAATACAAAATGAATTATACAACAAATAAAACTTACTGGCATGGTTGTGCTCCACCAGTTTCAAAGGTCATGTACACGGACAGTCTACAGAACCACAAACTGGCTCTGATACCACTCTGTAACACCCCCATTACTATACAACTATATATATATATATATATAGTATAATTTAACATGATAGAGCCTGTGTGCATGCATTATTATTTTTTTTTTTCCTGTAATATATTAATAAATAATAAATATTTTCCCACTCACAGACTAATATATATACCTGCATAGGACCCATAACAATCATAATATTTATATACCCGTGTACAGAAAAGTTATAAAAGTAACACATAGTATAAATCCAAAAACCTAATACAATAGACTATAAAATCAAATAAGTTAACAATCAACCCAACAGGTCGTCATCCATGTACACTGATCCTCAGAACCTGTAGGAACCCAACAGCTTGCCCAGTAAGTCCATGGTATCAAGTATCACCAGACTCACCTACAATGCATAAACTATATGAGCTAACGCTCAGCAAGTAAAGATTATGCATGTCAAAGAATAATCCACAATATCAAGTCATGCATCTCAAAATGCTATGCCCACAATGCAATTTTATGCATCAAAATATTTCTCTCAAAATCATTTCTTTCTTGGGCCCCTGACCAACGCTACTATCCCATGCACCGAAAAAGAGCTCTGTATACCGCCATAATCCAATGGCCAATAATCATATAAGCATGCAAATCCATGCATACTCATACGCATGCAAATCCATGCATGCGAACCTGCAAATCCATGCATAAAACCATGCAAATCCATGCATGCTTCGGTGCACTAGTAGTGGTCAGCAAAATATTTTTCTTTCTCAGAATCATGCCGTGCAATGCAAGATTTATCACAATGCTCGTATATGATGCATGCACGTGCCAATGACAATGCCCATGTATGTATGCTCAATGGAGAGCCCTCTACTATGCACATATGATTTATGATATTACATATAATTCACACATCTACTATGTCTATGCATTGTGGTTGCAAATGAATCTTTACTTACCTTTCACTTGGTTGGTGGCTTAGTCTAAATTTGTTTAGTATTCCTCTCCAACCTTAGATGTAAAATAGCCTGTAATATTACCCAACATCAAGCACCATTCCCAATTTGGCAAGTTGAAAGCACAAAATCTCATACTAGACCTTAAACACCAAGCTATAAGCTAACAATCAAGCTTTCACAAACTAGAACCCAATATAGCCCCTCAAATACCTCAATTTCTCATCTTAAATACATGAAAACATCATGTAATTGAATTATTATAAATCTAATAGCATGTGCCTAATTGTTAACAGTCAATAGCAACATGTCTACGTTGAAACATGCTAAGTGATCAAATGTGACAGATTCACATTTTCATATTTTCTTGCTGTCAAGTTTAGTTGCATGATAATTTTAACATCCCTAAGCATATCCAATCACTCCCAAATTTTTACCACACTTAGATAACATGTATATAAATGTAACCATATCATATAATTGCTAAAAATCACGGATATAGCTTTCCAAGTTCAGCTCTCTTCACAACATACTGAAAAGATTATATTTCCACGCTGACATCACACCAAAATGGTGGCACCATTAAGTATATTCAATCACACCAAAATTTTCACCATACTTAGATAACATATATAAGGAGATAACTAGGTCAATATTACCAAAAATAATGGATTTAGCTCCCTTAATTCAGTTTCCTTCACAGCACACCAAAACAGATTTTGCTATTTTGGCAGTTTGAGTGTTTCTCCAATATCATTCTCTATTTCAATTTCCAACTAATAAAACTTCATTCCAATACTCTTAACTCATATATGTAAATGTAATAATTATAGGTTTTATTCAACATACCATACACTTTTGAAGCCTAAAACACAAGAAAATAGTAAGATGACAGTTTCTGCCACAAGTATTTCCTATTAAGTGTTTGTCATTCAAAACCCTTTCTTTGTGCACCAAAGTCTAACTAAAAACTTCCTAACACCTTTATAAGAGATATTGAAAGCTTAATAAACAATAAAACCATTCATAATAATCTGAAAACAAAGGCAAAACCGTAGATAAGTGTTACCTATGCAGATTTTGAGGTTAACTTGATGGTAATCACTTCTCCTTTGCTTTTCTTGCTTTTATTTCGACTTGGAATCAATTTGGATCACTTGGAGACCTTAAGGTGTGTGTTTGGAAGATGAAAATGGCTGAAATGAGGGTCTGGTCGTTGCTTAAGGGTGAAGGGTTTGAGGTGTTAGCTTGAGATGTTAGCTTAAGCTTAATAAGAAAGCATGAGGTGGCAAGTAAATAGAAAAATCTGATTTTCTCCCTTATCTTGCAGCCCTAATCTTGTGTGTCTCACCTATTTTTATTTGGTTGCAACCTATCTTAGTCACCATTCATTCCCATAGTTATTTCCTATGTCCGTTCATTCGATCTCCAAACCGATTCACATCCGATTCTTAACGAAATATCAAGTTTGCATTTCTAAAATATATGCATATATGGGCCTTGTAATAGGACACTTAAATCACATTATATCATGTTATATATCCCAAGTATGTTAATTTACAAATATATACTTTTGAAATAACTTGATCAAATCAAATTAAACCGTATAAGCTTACTAGTAACACTTTTAACACTTCCAAAATTATAACCTATATATCCCATCTATATCTAATATTGATCCACCTCATTTTCTTCTTATTTCAATATAAAATCAACTACTTAGATTAGAAAATTCAATAACTAATACCGGGCAAGAGCTTCAGAATTAAGTTTAATATTCAAGAATGTCGTATAAAATGAAATAAATTATGCAATGTCAATAGAAATGCAATTAGCATATAAAATTAACACGTAATGCATGAATCATATTTGGCCATGTGAGTAGTAAGAGGTTCGGGTATCACAGGGTTGCCCGGCCAAAACCCTCAACGATTCAAGTCAGTAAGCGGCGTAAGTTGTTTCAGGCAGTGAGCTGTTATCCCTCGTGTATCTCTTGGTCGTGTGGCTCATGTTTTCCTTTCTACACCCTGCACGTGGGTAGAAATAGAAAAAAGATTCAGTGGGGACACGACGCAATTGTGAATAAGGTGTGAAGGTACTAAGGACACTGAAAGAGCTCCAACTCCCTAACCTATGGAGAACCCCTCAAAGTACAACATGCATTAGAGTTAGTTGGCTAACACTTAAGCCAACACTCTTTCATTATCTCGATAAGAAAGGGAGTCCTACGGGTATGGTAATCCACTAGTAAAATAAGCAAGATAAACAGTGAAAACTAGAATAAGTTTTCACCCTTTTAAGCTGGAAAACTGTTAATTTTGAAGCTTAATTTCAAACTTAATCAAGGTATATTCTTTTTCAATGTTTCTTATGATGAATTTATAGTATTTTTGATGGTTACATATTTTAACATGTTTTTTATGAATGAAAACTCAAGTGGGATACCAAGCTAGTTAAGCTAGTTTCTAGCAAAATTGATAGTCTTGTGAAATATGTTTAATTTACTTATTTCTATTTAATCTTGTCATGCTTATATTGTGTTTGGAAGTTCCAATGAAATGATTGAGAACAATAGCAATTAATTTCTTAATTGATTGAGAACAATAGAATTAATTTAAGTTAGAATCCAACTTACTCATGTTATTTTGGATTGTGTTCAAGTTTTGGGGCTGCCTAAATATTTATGTTTGGATTATTAGTTATTTAATGGCTGCCCTAATGTTTAATGTCTTGAATTAGTAGTAAAATATGGTATGCATTGTTTTTGAGGTCATGTAATTGATATGAAATTGTTTACAAAAGATTGGAAAGTATATGTGATTAATTAGAATAGATTATGTGATTTATTAAAAGATATTGAAAGGTATATGATTTGATTATGTTAGCCCTTTAACATATCCTATCTTCCGAAGAGATTAACCTTTTCACTTATCACAAAGTGAACTTGAGGTAAGTTGAAATTTTCATTTGCTGTATCACAAGAATCATATAATATTATTCATGTTTTAATGTGATTGTCATTATTTGCCAAATGATGTAATGTTTGACGCATACATGCTTTATAAATCATGATACTACATTAAGAATACAATGAGGTTTTTCAAAAAAAAGTATGGTACTTGATTAATGGTCGGGTAGGCAAGGGATGCGGGAGGGACCGACAAACCCAACAAATGGTGGCAAATACTTGAGGTTGAAAAATCAGTATAGAAAAGCCACAGTGAATGAGTTAGAATACGGCTAATACTTGAGGTTAAAAGACCAAGTATGGAAACCTCGTATTATTTCTCTTATTAGCCAATCATTATGAACAGGTTTCGAAAACCACGGTCTATCGCTATTAGTTAGGTACCACACTTTAAGGGCCTTAAAGAATGATTTATGAATGAAATTTAATAAATTAAATTATATATTCAATCATTTATGTGATTTGCATGTACGCTATTTGTTATCGCATTAGTTTTACTTTATTGAGCCTTTAGATCATTAGATTCATGTGATGCAGGTGGAAATGTACAGGTTTAGAGGTTGACTGAGTCTCCAAAGCGGCCAGATAGAGATTTGTTCATATGCCATGCTTCGAGCTGTTTTGTAGCCTATTTTGAAAACTCTGTTTTGTTTTTAAATAAGCCTTTTTGTTAAGATTTTGTAAACAAATGTACTCAGTTTTGATTTATGTATATGGTGTGTTTAAAGAAAATGAAACAACAAATGAATTAAAGTTCTTTCTCTTATAGCCAAAAATGGAAACTTTTATTAAAACCATAACTTTAGTATTGATGAAAAGTTAACATTTCTTGATTTAACTATATCAGCTTGTCTAGGTTCTATAGTTAGTTCTGTATCAACTTGTCTAGGTTCTGTAGTTAGGTTAAGGGGTGTTACAGATAAAGTCCTAGATCATTTTTAACTATGGGGCATGGTCACACATATGATGGGGATCATGGAATATGCCTCTATGACTTTGACCTTAAACATGTTTTGAGTCAGGGGTTAATTAAGATGGGACATCGATAAGCCCGATAAACTCACACACATGATGCATACTCGAAAGGAGAATATCTCATTTCATAGACATTAGCGTAGGGACGCTAGTGCATGTGTGTGGGTGCTTGTTAGGGAACGAGTAGACTGAACGACCTGCTGGGAAATTCTCAATTGGAAAGCATTGTTTGTCGAATGAGAATTTCCTAGTTAGATAGTGCATTAATTAGTCCTTTCATTTGAGGCACCATGGTGACCTTATACAGGACATCATACACTTTGATATATTTTCTTATTACATGACAATCATAAGGGGCTTACATTGGGTGTAAGATCTTCATGTATGGAGGTCAATAATTAGCCAATAAAGGATCCATCACCTATTTTGTAAAATAGGAGAATCTCCTATGTTTTCATAGTCCTTGATCCTGAAGACCTTGGCTAAAGCAGAATGAATACTAGATATAAGGTTTTCTAGTGATTCATCAAATGATCAATGTGACTTAAAATAGAATCATAGTTATTAAGTTAGATTATGATTTCAACTAATAATCCATGCCCCAATCGTAATCAGGAGATTAGTTGATGAAGGGACCTTATTTGCATGGTACTCGTAACAGAAAAGGTTCACTTGCTATTCACCTAATACTATGTAGTTGAGATGCATTACTAGATGTTTCCCTTGATTTGTGAGGTTCTTGGAATTAAGAGGTCAATTTCAAGCGAATTAATTAATTGAATTAATTAGTAAGATTATTAAATTTATTCATAAGTTGCAAATGTTGCAAGCCTACTACTAGCTTAGTTGTGAACCTAATGGGTCATACACAAATCGAGATGATCCACTTCTATATCTATTTTGGTAATCTAAAGTGTTGGATTAAATTGATTAATGGAGATTAATCGACTTGAGTTAGAATTAATTTAAATAGTTAAATTAATTCATTTAAATAAATAATATGATTATTTATTTAAACTTAATAATGATTATTTATTTAATCCCTTTTTGATAAAAAGGTTAATTCTTCCATCGCTTGTTGATTCAAGAATTAATCTTCACTCTCAAATAGATTTAGAAATAAGATGTTCAAATTCACTAGCAAGGATTAGAAGCTTGTGGATCTGCTCGAAAGTGTGGATAGCATTAGAGGGACTACACTTGGAGTCCTTGGTGAATGTTTTAAGAGGCCATCAAAATTGTTCGAGAGGAGCTTGAGGAATTTGAATTCCTTCTTACTCTTCATCAACCGGATTGCTTGAAAGGTAAAATGGCAAAACTTTAGTTGTTTAATTTTATTAAATGAGCAATTAAAAATGCAAACCAAAATTTGCTTTAAATCCGGGATATGCATATTTATATATAATATATGATTTTATATCAAGCTGGAATTTTTTAAATTTCTGTTGTGCTTACAACCCCGCGCTTATGCAAACTCAACAGTGGTATCAAAGCCTAGGTTTATACATTCTAATTGTTTTCACAATTTTTTATATATAAATCGTTGATATGATAAAAAATATGTTTATCTGCATTATTGTTTGGGAATTATACTTTTGGAATTTTCTGCATAATTTTAAAGTGTTAAATTATATGACATAAAAATGAAACAAATAAAAAGAAATTGCGCTGGACATGGCGCCTGATGTGCAATTTTGCTGGGCAGCAAAACGTCTACTGCCTTATTTTCCTGTCACATGCAGTTAAAATTCTAAAAATTATTTTTATGAAAAACCATGAATTAATTCCCAAACTAGAAAAATGTGATTTTTAACAACTTAGTAAATTTACATGCTTCGAATTTTTATCATGTGATGATTAAATTAAGCATGAATGGGATGAATTATCATGTAACCTAGACCATTTATTTTCTATGTATGGTTTTATGCTTTGATTTTTGATTAAATGAGGCCTGTGAGTCTTCTCTTTTTCTCTATTTTTGACTCTGAATTTAAATTCTATTTTTCTCCAATGTAACTCCCCTTAGAAGAAATTCCCAGATTTCTTGTTAGGTTAAACAATTGTAATGAGAGTAGTACTAGGATGGTGAGGTCTTCTTTTGCTTTTGGTGAACAAGAAGAATGAGCAAGGTTGAGCAAAGCAAGGATTCAAGGCCCATGAATGTATGGGCAATACATTTATATAATAGATAGGATTTATTATCGTGTTGATTAATTACCCTTAGATTGACCATAAGATCTACTTTGGCTCGAGTGGATCACATAGGAAAAAGGCTCATGATCATCGCATTATGTATATATTGTAGATGCATGCATGGGTTTATTTAATGCTTTCATTCGATTATGGTTACAATCTTAGGATAGTGTAATATTAAATAAACTACAAGAAATAAAATGATGAGGTCTTGGTAAAATTAAAACCCTCACTTAGAAATGTTCAAAGTTTAAGATTTATTAATTCTATATCAAGCATTAATGGTCAATATTGGGCGGGTCCCAATCGTCCAAGCCTTCTATCAAAAGTAGTTGGCATGTGAAATGCTACCACACTTAGTCCGTTGGCCACGAGTCATGAAAATCCATTTGTATCAATTCTTGACACCAACAAACTTATTGGTCCCAAATATGTTGACTGGTTAAGGAACCTCGGATAGTTCTCCAATTTGAAAAAAGTATTTATGTCCTTGACATGGCACCACTGGCTCCGCTAGAAGGGCCACAGAGGAAGAGCAAGCAGAATATTGTCAACATATTGAGGATAATCTACAGACTCGGTGCTACATGAGAGCATCTATGTCAAATGAGCTGCAAAGACAGCATGAGGGTATGGTACATGTTGTTGATATCCACCTTCATCTGAAGGAATTATATGGTGAACATACAAGGCAAGCTAGATACTAAGTATCTAGGGAGCTCTTTCAATGCTGTATGACGGAAGGCTCTTCAATTCATGATCATAGACTAAATATGATAGCCTTAATCGAGTGACTCGAGTCCCTAGGAGTCATTATGGACAACGAAATCTATGTGAATCTCGTGCTAATCTTTGTTGCCCTCATTTGACTCTTTTTGGTCAACTTCAAATGCACAAAATGGAGACTAGCCTTGCTGAGCTGGTCAACATGTTGAAGACTGCCGAGTCCACCATAAAGAAGGAGTGTACTTCAACCTAAAGGTACAGGTATCATTCACTCTTTGGAATTCTTTTTACATATTAGAATTTTAGTTGGATAACAAACAAACCAAACACTAAAATTTGACTCATGAATGAAGGCCTTAGGTGGAGTGAAAAAAGATTCCAAATCAGATGACAAGTGTCACTACCATGGCAAGCTGGGGCATTGGAAAAGAAATTGTAAGGAGTACCTTGCAAATCGCCAGAAGAGTTCAGGTATGTTCTTTATTGAAGTTAGCCTTTTGGTTAATGATACTTCTTGGGTATTAGATACCAGCTGTGATACTCATATATGCAATGATTTGTAGGTCATGACAAGAAACATGGAGCTGAGTAGAGGAGACCGGGTCCTGAGGCTTGGAAATGCAGCAAAAGTTGTTGCATTAGCCATAGGTCATATATGTAAGAAAAAAATCAACAAGTTAGCTAACTTGCTTGACCTTACTGAATTACAAGAAATATTAACTTGTGAATCTTGCCTTAAGGGAAAGATGACTAAGTCACCATTTGTTAGACAAGTGGAGCATGCTGCAAACCCTTTGGATTTTATCCTTACGGATATATGTGGGACACTAAGTATTAGTGCCCCAAGAAACTACCACTATTTCATTAGCTTTACTGATAATTATTCTAGGTATGGGTATGTGTATTTTTTAAGATACTAGTCTAAAACCTTTAAAAGGTTCAAATTTTTAGGCATAAAGTTGATAAACAAACTGGGCAAAGTATTAAGACTCATCAATCTGATCGAGAAGGTGAATACTTAGGCTCATTGCTTCTTGATTATCTAAAAGAGAATAGGATTCTCATACATTGGACTCTGCCAACAACTCCACAACTAAATGGGGTTGCAAAGCATAGAAACCAAAACATGTTGTCATGGTTCGGTACATGATGAGCTTCACTGGGATTCCTCTTTCATTATAGGACTATGCGCTGGATATGGCGGCATTTTTGTTAAACAAAATGCCAAGTAAGTCGGTGCCCAAAACCCCATATGAAATATGGTGTGGCAAAACCCCTTCATATAAGTACCTTAGGGTATGGGGTGCCTTGCTTACATGAAGCAGCTGGTGAAAGATAAGTTGGATACTAGATCCTATTATTTCTACGACCCTTCAGAACAAAAAGTGTTTGTTTTGAGAATTGCCACCTTCTTAAAGAAGGAGTTTTTATTGGATAGAAAAGGCAAGGTTATAGAGCTTGAATATATTCAAAAACCAAAAAGTGTCCCACAAAAGACAGTAGCGACAAAACCACCTAAAACTAACATACCTATCACATAGCCTCCTTAGAGATCTAAAAGAATCTCCAGACCACCTAAGACGTATGGTTTTTTGTTAGATAAGAACAAGGAGGAGAATTCTTTAGATAATGATTCAAGGAATTATGGAAAAGCAAGAAGCCATGGAAACGGAGCTGGACTCCATACACTCCAACAAGGTATAAACCTCGATGGACCCACCACAAGGTATAGTACCCACCGGATGTAAATAGGTCTACAAGTGGAAGCTTGGAGTAGATGGAGAGGTAGTAACCTATAAGGCACAACTGGTTGGAAAAGGCTATACTCAAAAGTAAGGTGTTAATATGAGAAAACCTTTTCACTAGTGGCGATGTTAAAATTCATCCAGATATTACTTGCCATATCAGCGTATTATGACTATGAGATATGGTAAATGGATGTGAAGACCACTTTTCTCAATGGGAATATTAATGAAGAGATCTATATGAGGCAGCCAAAGAGCTTTATATCTAATGGAAGCGAGCAAAAGGTTTGCAAACTCTAGAGATCCTTACGGACTCAAACAAGCTTCCTGAATCTAGAATCTTCAATTTGACGAGGCAATCAAATCATTTAGTTTTCTTAAGAATCCAGAAGAACCCTGTGTGTATTAGAAAGTTACTGGGAGCAAAGTGAAATTTGTTGTCCTTTATGTTGATGACATTGGGATTGATGTAGGGATGTTGCAATCAACAAAGGCTTGGTTGTCTACTCAATTCTCCATGAAGGATTTGGGAGAAGCATTCTATACTTTGGGGATTAGGATATATAGAGATAGATGCAAAAGGATGATTGGACTATCCTAATCCACATACATAGACAAAGTGCTAAAGAGGTTTAACATGAAAGAATCCAAAAGTGGATTCTTACCCATGAGTCAAGGGGTTTCTCTTTAAAAGTTAATGTCCCCAAAGACTTCGAAGGAAAGAGAAAGAATAACTCGCATACCATATGTATCCGCAATCAAAAACATTATGTATGTAATGTTATGTGTGAGGACTAATGTCTCATATGCTCTAAGTGTCATGAGCAGATATTAGTCCATTCCAAGTGAGGAGCAGAAGAAAGCCATAAAGACGATCCTTAAGTACTTGCGAAGGGCTAAGGATGTCTTCTTGGTTTATGGCAATGGAGAACTAAAGCTAAAAGGTTTTACTAATTCTATCTTGCAGTCCGATGTAGATGATTCAAAGTTAACGTCAGGATTTGTATTCATGTTAAATGGTAGAGCGGTCAGTTAGAAAAGTTCCAAGCAAGAGACGACTTTGGATTCCACCACCGAAGATGAATACATCGCAACCTATGATGCAGCAAAAGAAGGTGTTTGGATAAGGAACTTCATCCAAAAGTTGGGTGGAGTCCCTTCCGTTGTTAATCTAGTTTTGGTCTATTATGATAATATTGGGGTTGTTGCTCAAGCAAAGGAGCTGAGATCTCATGAAAGATCTAAGTACATTGTGAGGCGATACCATCTGATCCACGAGATCATTGGTAGAGGAGACATTATAGTGGAGCAAGTGTCCTCGATAGAAAATATGGCAGATCCATTGACAAAGCCCTTAGCTCAAAGAGTATTTGAAGGACATCTTGAGAAGATGGGTTTTAGATATATGGATAATTGGCTCTAGGGTAAGTGGGAGATTGTTAGAGTAGTGCCCGGTGAGCCAATTGACGACGAGCTTTTATACTTTTGTAAAAATAGCCTTATTCATAATGTTTCAATAAATAAAAGCTATTTCTTTATCTTTAATTATTTTTATCAATTGGATAAAGTCCCTAGATCATTTTTAGCTACAGGGCATAGTCACGCATATGATGGTGATTATGGAATATGCCTCTTTGGCTTTGATCTTAAACATATTTTGAGTTGGGGGTTCATTGAGATGGGATATCAATAAGTCAGAGAAACTCACAAACATGATGCATACTTGAAATTAGAATATCTCATTCTATAGATATTGGCGTAGAGATGCAAGTGCATGTGTGTGGATGCTTGATAGGGAACGAGTACACTGAACTGCCTGTTGGGAAATTCTCAATTGCAAAGTATTATTTGTTTAATGAGAATTTCCTAGTTATAATAATGCATTAATTAGTCCTTTGACTTAAGGCACCATGATGGCCTTGTGCACGACATCATACACTTTGTTGTATTTCCTGATTGCATGACAATCATAAGGAGCTTACATTGGGTGTATGATCTTCGTATATGGAGGTCAATGAGTAGCCAATAAAGGATTCATCACTTATCTGGTAGAATAAGAGAATCTATTATATTTTCATAGTCTTTGATCTTGAAAACCTTGGCCAAGACATGATGAACATTAGATGTAGAGTTTTCTAATGATTCATCAAATGATCAATAGAACTAGAAATGAAATCATAGTTATTAAGTCAAAATTGAGTTTTGACTAATAATCTATGTCCTAGACTTAATCGGGAGATTAGTTGACGAAGGGACTGTATTGCATGGTACTTATAACATAAAAGGTTCACTTGCTATTCAGCTAAGACTAGGCAGTTGAGATGCACTGGTAAGTACTTTCCTTGATTTGTAAGGTTCTTGGAATTAAAATATTAATTCCAAGTGGATTAATTAACTAGATTAATTAATCAAAATATTAAATTTAATCATAAGTTACAAAGGTTGCAAGTTCACTGCTAGCTTAGTTGTGAACCTAATGAATCACACATAAATCGAGATGATCCACTTCAATATCTATTTTTGTAATCCAAAGTGTTGGATTAAGTTGATTAATAGAGATTAATCAACTTCAGTTAGAATTAATTTAAACAGTTAAATTAATTCATTCAAATAAATAATATGATTATTTATTTGACCTAATAATGATTAGGGCTCTTGAGAGTGAATTAATTAATTAATGGAGATCAATTATATTAGCTTGGCCTAAAAATAATTTAAAGAGTTAAATTATTTTAATCAATTAGAATAATAGAATTATTTTAATTGGGCCTAATATGATTAGGTGGCCTATGATGGAACCAACTGATTAATGGATTGGATCAATTAATCATATTGGGCTTTTTAAATAATTGATGGAGATCAATAAAATGGACTTTAATAAATTAACTAGAGTTCAGGCCCATGGGGTTAAAAGCCCGTTAGGATTTTTTAATTGCTAGAATTAAAGTTTCATAATAAAGATGGAAACAATTTATCTTGAAGTAAAAGAAATAAGAGATAAGGAAGGAGAAGGTTTCGTAATTGGATTAGGGGACTAATTAGGGTAAAAGTTGGAGACCTAATAGGATTAGGTCAGTACTACATTATATATAAAAATATAGAATGTAGGGGCCAAAAATTGTAGGAAGAGACCTAGAATTTTTGCCCTTCTATTTTTGCTCGGGTTTGGAAAAAATAATTGAAGACAACTCTCATTTGGACATATAGAGAGGATTCTTTCTCTTATTTATCAATTCCTTTACTTCTTTTTCAGTTTCATTCATAGGATGTATCAAAAATTGTTTATGAGTTTTCCTACATTAGTCATTAACTAAATTCTAGTTTCTAGGGGTCGATGTAGCTAAGTTGAATCCTATGTTTTGAGATTTTAATCTATCAAATTTCAAGTTTGTCAACTTATTTGTGCTATTTATTTTCATTGCATCTTCATTACTTGATCAATTATCAAGATTGTTTGGCGTATAAGATTCAACACTTGAGAGAGAAAATTTAATACATGGCTCTAGGATAACATAACTTAGGGATTCATAAAGTTGAGAGGCTTATGAACCCTTTGATGTCTTGTGAGAGAATGCATTGGACATGATAGGGTTTTTATTTGGAATTTTTATAGAGATATCAAAATTCGGATTAAAATTCATAATCACTCGACACTCAAGAGAAGGAGTTGATGACTTTAGGAATTCTCAACATATAAATTGTTGACTTGAAATTGATAGATTGGATCGATAAACATAGGTGAATCAAACCCCTATAATTGACCATCTTTTAAGTGTTTGATAAATTACTTAAGTGAACTTTTTTAGTTTAACTCTAGGATTTCTAGTTTAATCATTTATAACTTAAACTTGAATTATCTAGATAAAGTTAGGATTGTTATAAATTTGGTACTTAGTGCATGTTTGATTTCAATACATGTGGAGACGATACTCTACTCACCATTTTTACTAAAACTTGACATCATATACTTGCAGTAAGAATTAAATCGAATGCAGGTCAATCACAACCATCCTTGTTTATTGAGGTTAATGAGTGGCCAATAGAGAATCTGCAGAATAGGTGAATCTCTATGATTTTCACTTGATTCGAAAATTCGTGGCCACATTGGGATGAGTATTTTCTTTTCTTAATTAACATCAATGAATAAAAATACTTGGAATGGTTTCATATAATTGGGTTATTAGGGTTTTAATTGATAATCCACACCCTAGGCTTAATCAGGAGATTAGTTGACAGAAGGACTAAACATGGATAGGTATTCGTAATTGGAAAGGTTTGTCAACTTTACCTAAGTCTAGATTTTCATAACATGTTGCTAAATGCTAACCATGATTGGTGAGGTTCTTGGAATTAATGGGTTAATTCCACTATGATTAATTAATTTGATTAAATAATCAGAATAAATAAAGTATTAATTATTCGACTAAGTCACAAGAGTTGTGAGCGACTAGTAGCATATGGTTGAAACCAAGGATCACACACTAACTCGGAGAAGCTCATTTCTTACCAAAGTAATTAATCCAAGAGTTGCATCATATTTAATTTAAATTAAATAAATTAAATACGATTTAATTAATTCAAGTATTGAATAATTTAATTTATTAATTAGATTAATTAATTAGGTTGCCCATCATGAAATGAGTAATTTATTATTTCGAATAATTAATTATTATTTACCTTTAAAATTCATTGGATGAATTAAAGATTGCGTTAATTAAGTTGGGTCCAATTATTTTGGACCAAGGCCCATTTGGGTGAGGAATTATATGAAGCTCATGAGCAATTTCATTAAGAATTAAATTTTCAAAAAATAGAAAATTAAGTCTTGGATTTTAATTGAAGACTTATCATAAGCCATAAACTTAGAGTCAAAGACTTACCCTAAGTCTTTAATAAGGAATCAAAGACTTACCATATATCTTTAAATTGGAATTAAAGAATTACAATACTAATCCTCATGAAAGAAACTATGGGGATATAAATACCCCATAGGGGATGAAAAATATAAGCTTTGATGCTTGTATAATTTTCGTCCCTCTTTTCTCTTCCATAACCAGAAAATTATTTTCTTGTTTCATTCCTAGTCTTTTGATAAATATCACACTAGTTGAATTAATAGTTGATCAAACACCCAAGTAAATAGAGATTGGCTTTTTTCCAAAAACCCTTACAGACACCTTAGGTAGGAATCATCGAATACAAGCTTAGTAGCATAGGATTTATTATGAGTGGACATATGAGGTGTGGATACGCACTTAGAGAACAACACTTGGGGGTCTTGGGAAATCCATCCTTTGCACAGGGTTCGAAATTGAGGATTCTGTTAGACCTAACAACTTGAGTCATTTCAACATCATTTTCACCAAATGGAAGCTTCAAGTATAATTGGATTAAAGCCTAAATTTTTTATCTAAGTATCAAATATTTTGTATGCATAACTGATCAAATTGCATTGCACCTAAGACACCCAAATTATGTATTTGATGCATGCTAGTTAAAATTTTAATTTCCAATGTGTTCAGGGTCCTGAGGTTATGTAAACCCAATAGTGGTATCAGAGCCTAGGTTATTGCGTTATTAATATCCTTTGGTTATACTATTTCTAGATTATGCTTAAAAACAAATCCTTTATGCGCGATAAATTATGTATATGATTAGTATGTTAGGGATTAAAGTTTTAATGAGTAAAACTTGAAAATTGGATGAAAAATTAAATTTGCCAATCATTGTTATGCGACTGGCACTGCGGCGCGAGGCTTGAAAAAGCCTCGGTGCTGAACATGAGGTACTACAACACTGACAAAAAAGTTCCAAAGCACCGAGGCCTTATCCAAGTAGTGCCATAGCATGAGTTATAGGCGCCATAGCGCCACTAGGTCTTGCACCTGGATTTTTTTTTTCAAAATTTCTAAAATCTATTTTGGCAATTAAATTGTTAGTTCTAAATTGATAAAATTATTTTATAAGGAAGAAAAAAATTATTAATATCAAATACTAAATCGTCACATGTAAGTAATGGTAAATTTACATAGTTTTATTATCATAAGATGATTTTAGTTAGCATGTTGTTACTAGATGATCATGGAGTCAAGACCAATTTGAATGGATTTATTTTTATGCATATTAGGGTTTAATTATGGGTTTTAATTAAAATAAGGCCAGCGAGTCTCTTTTTGTATTTTTGGCAGATAATACAAGATGGAGCAAGATGGGGAAAGGAGGAATGAAGGCCCATGAATGCATGGGATGCATATATGTAATAGTTTTTAGAGTAGTGTCCGGCGGGCTAATTAGATTGGGTGTCTTTTATACTCTTATATTTATAAAACAATCTTTTTCAAATCATAATAATAAAATAGGTATTTTTCTTTATCTTTAATTATATATGTTAATTAGATAAAGTCCCTAAACCAAACTAAGCTACAGGGCATGTTGGCACATATGATGACAATACATACCTCTAACACTTTGGTCTTAAATAAGTTCTAGTCGTGGGTTTTTTGAGATGGGACATAAAATAGTTCAATAAGACTCGCACATACTATGCATGCTCGCATGAGAAGTATGTCTAACTTTATAGGCATCAACGTAGTGATGCTAGTGCATGTATGTGGGTGCTTGTTAGAGAACTGCGCTGAACAGTCCCGCTGGAAATCTAAGTTGGAGATGTTATCTGTCGAAATAAGAATTTCCACATTTTAATAATACACGACTAGTGTACTTGCTTTACCATGTGTGGAGGTTAATGAGTGGCCAACAAAGGGGATACGTTGGATATTATATTGGAATGTATAGAGGTTAATGAGTGGTCAACAAAAGATCTATCACTTGTCAACTATAATAAGTGAATCTCCTATGTTTTCATAGTTCACGACTCAGAAGTCCATGGCCAAGATAGGATGAATGTTAGAAGGAGTTTTCTAACAATACATCATGAGTCTTTAGAACTTGAAATATGACCATAGTTATTGAGTCATTTATAGTTTCGACTTATAATACATACCATAGATTTAATCGGAAGATTAGATGACGAAAAAACCTTCTATGTATGATACTCGTAATTAAAATAGGTTCGCTCACTATTTCACCTAAGAGTAAGTAGTCATAATATATTTGCTAGGTGTGTTTCCTATGACTGGTGACGTTCTTGGAATTAATGAATTAATTTCAAGCGGATTAATTAATTAGATTAATTAATCAAAATAATTATTTTTCATAAGTTACAAGTGTTTCAAACC
>CM033107.1:11300579-11368217 GCA_019321725.1 Paulownia fortunei | reverse complement strand
CCCACAAATTAGCCCAACAGGTTGTTATCCAAGTATATTGATCTTTGAAAGTCTATAGGAGCTCCACTTCTAGCCCAGTAAGCCAGAGGTCTCAAATCTCACAATGCTCACCTACAATGTATGAACTACATGAGCTAACGCTCAATAAGTAAAAATCATACATGGCAAGAGTAAGATGAAAAATCTCATGCAACTAATCTCTATATGATGCTATAAATGTGTCAAATTTGAGTACTCAAAAATCAAAGAGCTTTTATTAAAAATCACTTCATTTTATTGGGCCCTTGGCCCATCTACTATGTATCAAAAAGAGCTCTGCACAATATCAATAATCAAATGGCCATAAACAAATTGACTCAGTCCAAGGGCCATCTTCTAAGATCACTAGAGGTCCACCCCCTGTCTTTCCCTGTGATCCTCCAGAAGTCTTTCCACCGGCGGAGTCAATAACGGCATAGTCCAGTGGTCCACCCTCTCATGACCACTAAAGGTACACCCCTTGTCAACCCCTATGATCCTCCGAGAAGTAACACTGGCGGCGTCCTAAAATATCACATAAATATGCCTTACATGCTTTGGTACACTAGTAGTGGCCAACCAAAATATTTTCTTTCTAAAAATCATGTCTCAAATCATATCGTGCATGCAAGAACCTCAACTATACCCATATTTCATGCATTCACATGTAAATGCTCATGAATGGAATATTCAATATGAATGCAAGTCATCTTGCTCTCAACATGTTTCAAGAATCATAAGACTCTTAAAGCACATAATATACTTGTCATCCAATCAATTTAAATATCATCAACACATTAGGTATAAATGTTTCAAGACGTACTATGTTGACGTATTGTAATTGCAAATGTATCTTTACTTACCTTTCACTTGGTTGGTGACTTAGTCTAAATTTGTTTATTTTTTCCCCTCCAATATTAGATGTAAAATAACCTATAATATTACCCAACATCAAGCACCATTCCCAATTTGACAAGTTGAAAACATAAAATATCATACTAAGACCTTAAACACCAAGCTATCTAGGTAACAATCAAACTTTTACAAACTAAAACCAAATATGGTCACTCAAATACCCTAATTTCTCATCTTAGATACATGTAAACATTATATAATTGAAGTATTATAACTCTAATAGCATGTACCTAATTGTTAACACTCAATAGCAACATGTCTAGGTTGAAACATGCTAAGTTATCAAATGGGACAAATTCACATTTTCATATTTTCTTGTTGTCCCACACTTAGCTAACATGTATAGAAATGTATTAATATTTTATAATTCCCTAAAATCACTGATTTGCCTCAGCGAAACTAGCCCACTTATCACAGTACAAAAACTGTAAGTTCTATCATGACAGTTTGAGCGTCTCTTTAAATATCAAACCATATTTCAGTTTATTACCACTCAAAACATACATACATCCCCTAACTTCATATATAAACACATATACGGTGAAATATGTAGGTTTTAATCATGTTATTATACATATATAAAGCTTTAAAAACAAAAATCAGCAAGTATACAGTTTCTGTCCCTATTGATTTTTATTGAAATTTTGCAACTAAAAATCCCTCTTTTGTGAATTATAAGACCATAGATAACATCCTAACATGATTATAAACAATAATAGAAGCTTTAAAAATCATAAATAGTCAAAAAAATCAAGAACTTAAATAAAAAACACGAGTAAAGCTCACTTATGCACAAATTTAAACTTCAACTTGCTCCTCCTTATTTATCTTTGCTTCCTTCATTTTTTTCTTTACTTGGAATCACTTGAGAGAAATTATAAAATTTAATATGGAGGTTTTGGAGGTGAAATAGCTCAGAAAATTATTTTTGGTCGTGGTTCCAGGAAAGAAATGAAGAAAGGTTGAGGTGGTAGCTTGAGTTGGCAAAGTTTGAGGTGGGAAAGCTTGAGGTGTCAAGTGGTGGTTCAAATCTAATATTATTCATACCTTATGCATATCCGATTGACATCCGATTCTTAAATGATTATCTAGTTTGTATTTCTAAAATCATATGCATATATGAAGCATGTAATATGACAATTAAATCATATTATATCATGTCCAATATCCCAAGTATTTTAATTCATGAATTTATACTTTTAAAACACCTCGATCTAATTGAATCGAATTATATAAGCTTACTAGTAACAACTTTAACACCTCCAAAATTATAACATATAACCTATGAATATCCAATATATTAACCAATCTATTCTTTCTCTTATCTAAATATAGAATTACTTAATTAGGTTATAGGATCTCAACCATTAATATCAAGTGATAGCATTAGAGGTCTAACGATTAAGAATATTATATAAGATGCCATGTAAATATTAATGCAACTTAGCATATAAGTAGCATATAGTGCATGAATCATATTGGCAAGTGAGTAGTGCAAGGCTTGGATATTACATCTTCCCCTCTTTATTAAAATTTCATCCTCAAAATTTACTTACCAAAAGAGTTATGGATACTTTACTTTCATGTCATCTTTATTTTCCCAAGTAGCTTCTTCTGTTGACTGATTTCTCCGTAATACCTTAACCAATGGGATCTTTTTATTTTTAAGTTATTTTACTTCTCATAGAAGAATCACTACAAGTCTTTCTTCATAACTCAAATATGCTTTCAGCTTTATAGGTTCATTCTTCAAAATATGAGATGGATTTTCAGTATATATCCTCAACATGGATACATGAAATATATTGTACACTTAAGACATTGATCTAGGTAGGTCGAGTTTGTAAGCAACATCCCTAATTCATTCAATAATATAAAATGGACCAATATATCTAGGACTGAACTTTCCTTTCTTTCCAAACTGCATAATGCCCATCATTGAAGATACCTTTAGAAATACTTGATCTCCTACTGCAAATTCTAACATTCTACTTCTTTGATCAGCATAACTTTTCTGTTGGCTCTGGGCAGTCTGCATTCGTTGATGAATGTGTCACAACTTCTGTCATTTCTTGAATCATATTTGGGCCCAAAAGCTTCTTTTCACTAACCTCATCCTGATGAACTGGAGATCTACATTTTCTATCATATAATGCTTCACATAGGGCAATTTCAATAGTAGATTAATAGCTGCTATTATAGGAGATTTCCAGTAAAGGTAAAAATTTGCTCCATTGACCATGAAAATCTAATACACAAGCTCTAAGCATATCTTCTAATGTTTGTATTATTCTCTCTGATTGTCCATCTGTCTGAGGATGATATGCAGTACTGAAAGATAATTGTGTTCTCAATGCTTTGTGTAAACTCTTCCAGAACATAGGCAAAAACCTTGAATCTCTATTAGAAATAATAGATAGTGGTACCCATGATGTCTGTGCATAACAGTCCATAGGATAGGTGGAACAAATTGGAAAAAAGTTAGCAATTTTAGTTAGCCTGTCAACGATAACCCAAATAGCATCATGACCTTTAACTATTTTAGGTAATCCCAATATGAAATACATAGTAATTTCTTCCAATTTCCATTTTGGAATAAATAAAGGTTGCAAGGTTCCTGCTGATCTAGGATGTTATGCCTTTATTTGTTGACATGTTAAACATTGTTCTACAAATTGAGCAACATCTCTTTTCATACTTGGCCACCAGTAATGCATTATCAAATCTCTATACATTTTAGTAGCTCCTGGATGTACTAAATATGGCTCTACTAAAATATCTCCCCGAATGTTGTCTATATTAGGCACATATAGTCTTTCTTGGAATCGCAAGAAAACTTTTCTGAAGTAATATCATTCATTATTTTAGTAACATATTCGTTAACTTGTTGTCCTTATTAAATTCTATCAATCAAAGTCGGTTGAAGTATCAAAGCTACAAATTTGGCCTTCACTGATCCCTGTTGTATAATCTCAACATCCATTTTATGTAGCCCCATTAACTCTAGTTTCTAAGTCAAAGCTAAAGCTGCAGTATTTTGTGTTGATTTCCTGCTCAATGCATCAGCCACAACATCTGGGTTAGACAATTTTTCTTCAAAGCCAACTAATGTGAGTGAATTTCTACTTAGGCTTACCACGATGATAGTTGATAATATAGTCATAATATTTCACCAACTCCAACCATCTTTGTTGTTGCATATTTAACTCTATTTTGGTGAAATTATTTTAAGCTCTTGTGATTAGTATATATCTCACATCATTCCCAGTACAAGATTAGGACTGCAAGATAAGGGAGAAAATCAAATTATACCATTACATGCCACCTCAAGCTTATGCCACCTCATGCTTAGACTTATCAAGCTAGCACCTCAACCTATTCTTCACTCTTAAGCTAACAGCCATGACTTGAACCTTATTCTGAACCATTTCAGCTTATAAATACATGGAAAAATATCTCTAAATAGGTCCTAAGTGATTCCAACAGAAAAAGGAGGCAAAACAAGCAAAGGGAAGGAGAAATAACCAAGTTTAAGTAGAAAACTGTGCAAGGTGAGCTTAGCCTACGGGTTTAGCATGACTTTCAGATTTATTTTGAGGTTTATTACCTTATTAAGCTTTGAATATTATTTATAAATGTGTTAGGATGTTATTAGATAGGCTTTGATGCATAAAGAAAGGGTTTGTGGTTGGAAATATTTGATAGAAAACACTTGTGCCAGAAACTATCACCTTGTTGTATTCTTGTGTTTTAGGCTTCAAAAGTGTATGGTATGTTGAATAAAACCTATAATTATCATCATATGCATGTTTATATATGATCTAAGAGTATTGGAATAAATTTTGATCGGTTAGAAATTGAAATAGAGAATGATATTGGAGAAACACTGAAACTGCCAAAGTAGCAAAATCTATTTTGGTGCGTTGTGAAGGAGATTGAATTAGGGGAGATAAATCCATCCATTTTGGAAATAATATAACCTTGTGGTATTTTTGTATATGTTATATAAGTGTGGTAAAAAGTTGGGAGAGATTGAATATACGTAAGGGTGCCAAAACTATTAATGTCATGAAGTGTGCAAAACTGTCACTGTAGGAAAACAATCTATATCAGTATGTTGGGAAGAGAGCTAAACTTAGGAAGTTATATCCATGAGTTTTATCAATTCTATGATATGGTTACATTTTATATACATGTTATCTAATTTTGGTAAAAATTTGGGAGTGATTGGATATGTTTAGGGATGTCAAAATTATCATGCAACTAAATTGGACAGCAAGTAAATATGAAAATATGAATCTGTCCCATTTGATAACTTAACATATTTCAACCTAGACATGTTGCTATTGAGTGTTAACAATTAGGTACATGATATTAGAGTTATAATACTTCAATTATATGATGTTTACATATATCTAAGATGAGATATCAAGGTATTGGAGGGACTAGATTGGGTTCTAGTTTGTAAAACCTAGATAGCCTGGTGTTTAAGGTCTTAGTATGATATTTTATGGTTTCAACTTACCAAATTGGGAATGGTGCTTGATGTTGGATAATATTACAGGCTATTTCACATCTAAGATTAGAGGAGAACAATAAATAAATCTAGACTAAGCCACTAACTAAGTGAAAGGTAACTAAAGATTCATTTGCAACTACAATGCATAGACATAGTAGATGTGTGAATTATATATAATATCATAAATCGTATATGTATAGTAGAGGGCTCTCCATTGAGCATACATACATGGGCATTGTCATTGGCATGTGCATGCATCATACACGTGCACTGTGATAAATCTTACATTGCACGGCATAATTGTGAGAAAGGAAAATATTTTGCTGACCACTACTAGTGCGCCAAATCATGCATAGATTTGCAGGTTCACGTGCATGGATTTGCATGCTTATATGATTATTGGACCATTGGATTATGGCGGTGTACAGAGCTCTTTTTCGGTGCGTGGGATAGTAGTGTTGGACAGGGGCCCAAGAAAGAAATAATTTTGAGAGAAATATTTTGATGCATAAAATGGCATTATGGGCATAGCATATTGAGATGCATGACTTGATATTGTGAATTATTCTTTGACATGCATAATCATTACTTGCTGAGCATTAGCTCATATAGTTTATACATTGTAGGTGAGTACAGTGATGCTTGAAGTATCTTTTATTAGCTGGGCGGCTGTTGGAGCTCTTGCAGGTGTCTGAGGGAGTGTGTACATGGATGATGACCTATTGGGCTATTTTGTTGGCTTGTTATATTTTGAGTCTGTTGTATTATATTTTTAGACTGGTACTATATTTCGCTTTTAAAATTTTACTGTAAATAAGTATGTAAATATTGGGTTGTTGTGGGTGTTGTGCTTTTATATAAATACTAATCTTGCTATATACATGACGTGTGAGAAAGTATTTTAAATAGGGTTGTGTATGTAAGAAGTGATTTATCTTTTCTTATAGTGTTACAAAAAAAAAATATTTCACGCATGCACACAGGTTCTATCATGTCAAACTATACTATATATCTAGTTGTGTAGTAATGGGGGCGTTGCATTAATGGTCGGGTAGGCAAGGGACACGGGAGGGACCGACGAACCCAATAAATGGTGGTAAATACTTGAGATTTAAAAATCGGTATAGGAAAACCACAGTGAATGAGTTAGAATACGGCTAATACTTGAGGTTGAAAGACCAAGTATGGAAAGTTCATATTATATTTCTTATTAGCCAATCATTATGAATATGTTCTGAAAACTATGGTCTATCGCTATTAGTTAGGTACCACACTTCAAGGGCCTTAAAGAATGATTTATGAATGAAATTTATTAAATTGAATTATATATTCAATCATTTATGTGATTTGCATGTACGCTATTTGTTATCGCATTAGTTTTACCTTACTGAGCCTTTAAATCATTAGATTCATGTGATGCAGGTGGAAATGTACAGGTTTAGAGGTTGAGCCAGACTGAGATTTGTTCATATGTCATGCTTCGAGCTGTTTTGTAGCCTATTTTGAAAACTCTGTTTTGTTTTTAAATAAGCCTTTTTATTAAGATTTTGTAAACAAATGTACTGAATTTTGGTTTATGTATATGGTGTGTTTAAAGAAAATGAAACAACAAATGAATTCAAGTTCTTTCTCTTATAGCCAAAAATGGGAACTTTTATTAAAATCATAACTCTAGTATTGATGAAAAGTTAACATTTCTTGATTTAACTGTATCAGCTTGTCTAGGTTCTATAGTTAGGTCTGTATCAACTTGTCTAGGTTCTGTAGTTAGGTTAAGGGGTGTTACAGATAAAGTCCCTAGATCATTTTAAACTATGGGGCATAGTCATACATATGGTGGGGATCATGGAATATGCCTCTATGGCTTTGACCTTAAATATGTTTCGAGTCAGGGGTTAATTAAGATGGGATATCGATAAGCCCGATAGACTCACACACACGATGCATACTCGAAAGGAAAATATCTCATTTTATAGACATTGGCGTAGGGACGCTAGTGCATGTATGTGGGTGCTTGTTAGGAAACGAGTAGACTGAACGGCCCACTGGGAAATTCTCAATTGGAAAGCATTGTTTGTCGAATGAGAATTTCCTAGTTAGATAGTGCATTACTTAGTCCTTTCATTTAAGGCACCATGGTGGCCTTATATAGGACAACATACACTTTGATGTATTTTCTTATTTCATGACAATCATAAGGGGCTTACATTGGGTATAAGATCTTCATGTATGGAGGTCAATAAGTAGCCAATAAAGTATCCATCACCTATTTGGTAAAATAGGAGAATCTCCTATGTTTTCATAATCCTTGATCCTGAAGACCTTGGCTAAAGCAAAATGAAGACTAGATGTAGGGTTTTCTAGTGATTCATCAAATGATCAATGTGACTTGAAATAGAATCATAATTATTAAGTTAGAATATGATTTCAACTAATAATCCATGCCCCAATCATAATCAGGAGATAAGTTGATGAAGAGACCTTTTTTGCATGGTACTCGTAATAGAAAAGGTTCACTTGTTATTCACCTAATACTATGTAGTTGAGATACATTACTAGATGTTTCCCTTGATTTGTGAGGTTCTTGGAATTAAGAGGTTAATTTCAAGCGAATTAATTAATTGGATTAATTAATAAGATTATTAAATTTATTCTTAAGTTGCAAAGGTTGCATGCCTACTACTAGTTTAGTTGTGAACCTAATGGGTCATACACAAATCGAGATGATCCACTTCTATATCTATTTTGGTAATCTAAAGTGTTGGATTAAGTTGATTAATCGACTTGAGTTAGAATTAATTTAAATAGTTAAATTAATTCATTTAAATAAATAATATGATTATTTATTTAAACTTAATAATGATTATTTATTTAATCTCTTTTTGATTAAAAGGTTCATTCTTCCATCACTTGTTGATTCAAGAATTAATCTTCACTCTCAAATAGATTTATAAATAAGATGATCAAATTCACTAGCAAGGATTAGAAGCTTGTGGATCTGCTCAAAAGTGTGGATAGCATTAGAGGGACTACACTTTGAGTCCTTGGTGAATGTTTTAAGAGGCCATCAAAATTGTTTGAGAGGAGCTTGAGGAATTTGAATTCCTTCTTACCCTTCATCAATCGGATTACTTGAAAGGTAAAATTGCAAAATTTTAGTTGTTTAATTTTATTAAATGAGCAATTAAAAATGCAAACCAAAAATTGCTTTAAATCTAGGATATGCATATTTATATATAATGTATGATCTTATATCATGTTGAAATTTTTTAAATTTCTGTTGTGCTTACAACCCCGCGATTACGCAAACTCAACACTGGTATCAAATCCTAGGTTTATGCATTCTGATTGTTTTCACAATTTTTTATATATAAAACGTTCATATGATAAAAAATATGTTTATCTGCATTTTTGTTTAGGA
Organism: Paulownia fortunei; assembly: GCA_019321725.1. NCBI lineage: Eukaryota > Viridiplantae > Streptophyta > Magnoliopsida > Lamiales > Paulowniaceae > Paulownia > Paulownia fortunei. Next base: position 11,359,344 of record CM033107.1, on the reverse strand, counting down.
ATTATACTTTTGGAATTTTCTGCATAATTTTAAAGTGTTAAATTATATGACATAAAAATGAAACAAATAAAAAGAAATTGGGCTGGACATGGCGCCTAATGTGCAATTTTGCTGGGCAGCAAAACGTCTGTTGCCTTGTTTTTATGTCACATGCAGTTAAAATTCTAATAATTATTTTTATGAAAAACCATGAATTAATTCCCAAACTAAGAAAACGTAATTTTTAACAACTTAGTAAATTTACATGCTTCGAATTTTTATCATGTGATGATTAAATTAAGTATGAATGGGATGAATGATCATGGAGCCGAGACTGTTTATTTTCTATGTATGGTTTTATGCTTTGCTTTTTGATTAAAATGAGGCCTGTGAGTCTTCTCTTTTTCTCTATTTTTGACTCTGAATTTAAATTCTATTTTTCTCCAATGTAACTCCCCTTAGAAGAAATTCCCAGATTTCTTGTTAGGTTAAACAATTGTAATGAGAGTAGTACTAGGATGGTGAGGTCTTCTTTTGCTTTTGGTGAACAAGAAGAATGAGCAAGGTTGAGCAAAGCAAGGATTCAAGGCCCATGAATGTATGGGCAATACATTTATATAATAGATAGGATTTATTATCGTGTTGATTAATTACCCTTAGATTGACCATAAGATCTACTTTGGCTCGAGTGGATCACATAGGAAAAAGGCTCATGATCATCGCATTATGTATATATTGTAGATGCATGCATGGGTTTATTTAATGCTTTCATTCGATTATGGTTACAATCTTAGGATAGTGTAATATTAAATAAACTACAAGAAATAAAATGATGAGGTCTTGGTAAAATTAAAACCCTCACTTAGAAATGTTCAAAGTTTAAGATTTATTAATTCTATATCAAGCATTAATGGTCAATATTGGGCGGGTCCCAATCGTCCAAGCCTTCTATCAAAAGTAGTTGGCATGTGAAATGCTACCACACTTAGTCCGTTGGCCACGAGTCATGAAAATCCATTTGTATCAATTCTTGACACCAACAAACTTATTGGTCCCAAATATGTTGACTGGTTAAGGAACCTCGGATAGTTCTCCAATTTGAAAAAAGTATTTATGTCCTTGACATGGCACCACTGGCTCCGCTAGAAGGGCCACAGAGGAAGAGCAAGCAGAATATTGTCAACATATTGAGGATAATCTACAGACTCGGTGCTACATGAGAGCATCTATGTCAAATGAGCTGCAAAGACAGCATGAGGGTATGGTACATGTTGTTGATATCCACCTTCATCTGAAGGAATTATATGGTGAACATACAAGGCAAGCTAGATACTAAGTATCTAGGGAGCTCTTTCAATGCTGTATGACGGAAGGCTCTTCAATTCATGATCATAGACTAAATATGATAGCCTTAATCGAGTGACTCGAGTCCCTAGGAGTCATTATGGACAACGAAATCTATGTGAATCTCGTGCTAATCTTTGTTGCCCTCATTTGACTCTTTTTGGTCAACTTCAAATGCACAAAATGGAGACTAGCCTTGCTGAGCTGGTCAACATGTTGAAGACTGCCGAGTCCACCATAAAGAAGGAGTGTACTTCAACCTAAAGGTACAGGTATCATTCACTCTTTGGAATTCTTTTTACATATTAGAATTTTAGTTGGATAACAAACAAACCAAACACTAAAATTTGACTCATGAATGAAGGCCTTAGGTGGAGTGAAAAAAGATTCCAAATCAGATGACAAGTGTCACTACCATGGCAAGCTGGGGCATTGGAAAAGAAATTGTAAGGAGTACCTTGCAAATCGCCAGAAGAGTTCAGGTATGTTCTTTATTGAAGTTAGCCTTTTGGTTAATGATACTTCTTGGGTATTAGATACCAGCTATGATACTCATATATGCAATAATTTGTAGGTCATGACAAGAAACAGGGAGCTGAGTAGAGGAGACCGGGTCCTGAGGCTTGGAAATACAACAAAAGTTGTTGCATTAGCCATAGGTCATATATCTTAGAAAAAAATCAACAAGTTAGCTAGCTTGCTTGACCTTGCGGAATTACAAGAAATGTCAACTTGTGAATCTTGCCTTAAGGGAAAAATGACTAAGTCACCATTTGTTAGACAAGTGGAGCATGCTGCAAACCCCTTGGATTTTATCCTTACGGATATATGTGGGATACTAAGTATTAGTGCCCCAGGAAACTACCACTATTTTATTAGCTTTACTGACAATTATTCTAGGTATGGGTATGTGTATTTTTTAAGATACAAGTCTAAAACCTTTAAAATGTTCAAATTTTTAGGCATAAAGTTGATAAACAAACTGGGCAAAGTATTAAGACTCATCAATCTGATCGAGAAGGTGAATACTTAGGCTCATTGCTTCTTGATTATCTAAAAGAGAATAGGATTCTCATACATTGGACTCTGCCAACAACTCCACAACTAAATGGGGTTGCAAAGCATAGAAACCAAAACATGTTGTCATGGTTCGGTACATGATGAGCTTCACTGGGATTCCTCTTTCATTATAGGACTATGCGCTGGATATGGCGGCATTTTTGTTAAACAAAATGCCAAGTAAGTCGGTGCCCAAAACCCCATATGAAATATGGTGTGGCAAAACCCCTTCATATAAGTACCTTAGGGTATGGGGTGCCTTGCTTACATGAAGCAGCTGGTGAAAGATAAGTTGGATACTAGATCCTATTATTTCTACGACCCTTCAGAACAAAAAGTGTTTGTTTTGAGAATTGCCACCTTCTTAAAGAAGGAGTTTTTATTGGATAGAAAAGGCAAGGTTATAGAGCTTGAATATATTCAAAAACCAAAAAGTGTCCCACAAAAGACAGTAGCGACAAAACCACCTAAAACTAACATACCTATCACATAGCCTCCTTAGAGATCTAAAAGAATCTCCAGACCACCTAAGACGTATGGTTTTTTGTTAGATAAGAACAAGGAGGAGAATTCTTTAGATAATGATTCAAGGAATTATGGAAAAGCAAGAAGCCATGGAAACGGAGCTGGACTCCATACACTCCAACAAGGTATAAACCTCGATGGACCCACCACAAGGTATAGTACCCACCGGATGTAAATAGGTCTACAAGTGGAAGCTTGGAGTAGATGGAGAGGTAGTAACCTATAAGGCACAACTGGTTGGAAAAGGCTATACTCAAAAGTAAGGTGTTAATATGAGAAAACCTTTTCACTAGTGGCGATGTTAAAATTCATCCAGATATTACTTGCCATATCAGCGTATTATGACTATGAGATATGGTAAATGGATGTGAAGACCACTTTTCTCAATGGGAATATTAATGAAGAGATCTATATGAGGCAGCCAAAGAGCTTTATATCTAATGGAAGCGAGCAAAAGGTTTGCAAACTCTAGAGATCCTTACGGACTCAAACAAGCTTCCTGAATCTAGAATCTTCAATTTGACGAGGCAATCAAATCATTTAGTTTTCTTAAGAATCCAGAAGAACCCTGTGTGTATTAGAAAGTTACTGGGAGCAAAGTGAAATTTGTTGTCCTTTATGTTGATGACATTGGGATTGATGTAGGGATGTTGCAATCAACAAAGGCTTGGTTGTCTACTCAATTCTCCATGAAGGATTTGGGAGAAGCATTCTATACTTTGGGGATTAGGATATATAGAGATAGATGCAAAAGGATGATTGGACTATCCTAATCCACATACATAGACAAAGTGCTAAAGAGGTTTAACATGAAAGAATCCAAAAGTGGATTCTTACCCATGAGTCAAGGGGTTTCTCTTTAAAAGTTAATGTCCCCAAAGACTTCGAAGGAAAGAGAAAGAATAACTCGCATACCATATGTATCCGCAATCAAAAACATTATGTATGTAATGTTATGTGTGAGGACTAATGTCTCATATGCTCTAAGTGTCATGAGCAGATATTAGTCCATTCCAAGTGAGGAGCAGAAGAAAGCCATAAAGACGATCCTTAAGTACTTGCGAAGGGCTAAGGATGTCTTCTTGGTTTATGGCAATGGAGAACTAAAGCTAAAAGGTTTTACTAATTCTATCTTGCAGTCCGATGTAGATGATTCAAAGTTAACGTCAGGATTTGTATTCATGTTAAATGGTAGAGCGGTCAGTTAGAAAAGTTCCAAGCAAGAGACGACTTTGGATTCCACCACCGAAGATGAATACATCGCAACCTATGATGCAGCAAAAGAAGGTGTTTGGATAAGGAACTTCATCCAAAAGTTGGGTGGAGTCCCTTCCGTTGTTAATCTAGTTTTGGTCTATTATGATAATATTGGGGTTGTTGCTCAAGCAAAGGAGCTGAGATCTCATGAAAGATCTAAGTACATTGTGAGGCGATACCATCTGATCCACGAGATCATTGGTAGAGGAGACATTATAGTGGAGCAAGTGTCCTCGATAGAAAATATGGCAGATCCATTGACAAAGCCCTTAGCTCAAAGAGTATTTGAAGGACATCTTGAGAAGATGGGTTTTAGATATATGGATAATTGGCTCTAGGGTAAGTGGGAGATTGTTAGAGTAGTGCCCGGTGAGCCAATTGACGACGAGCTTTTATACTTTTGTAAAAATAGCCTTATTCATAATGTTTCAATAAATAAAAGCTATTTCTTTATCTTTAATTATTTTTATCAATTGGATAAAGTCCCTAGATCATTTTTAGCTACAGGGCATAGTCACGCATATGATGGTGATTATGGAATATGCCTCTTTGGCTTTGATCTTAAACATATTTTGAGTTGGGGGTTCATTGAGATGGGATATCAATAAGTCAGAGAAACTCACAAACATGATGCATACTTGAAATTAGAATATCTCATTCTATAGATATTGGCGTAGAGATGCAAGTGCATGTGTGTGGATGCTTGATAGGGAACGAGTACACTGAACTGCCTGTTGGGAAATTCTCAATTGCAAAGTATTATTTGTTTAATGAGAATTTCCTAGTTATAATAATGCATTAATTAGTCCTTTGACTTAAGGCACCATGATGGCCTTGTGCACGACATCATACACTTTGTTGTATTTCCTGATTGCATGACAATCATAAGGAGCTTACATTGGGTGTATGATCTTCGTATATGGAGGTCAATGAGTAGCCAATAAAGGATTCATCACTTATCTGGTAGAATAAGAGAATCTATTATATTTTCATAGTCTTTGATCTTGAAAACCTTGGCCAAGACATGATGAACATTAGATGTAGAGTTTTCTAATGATTCATCAAATGATCAATAGAACTAGAAATGAAATCATAGTTATTAAGTCAAAATTGAGTTTTGACTAATAATCTATGTCCTAGACTTAATCGGGAGATTAGTTGACGAAGGGACTGTATTGCATGGTACTTATAACATAAAAGGTTCACTTGCTATTCAGCTAAGACTAGGCAGTTGAGATGCACTGGTAAGTACTTTCCTTGATTTGTAAGGTTCTTGGAATTAAAATATTAATTCCAAGTGGATTAATTAACTAGATTAATTAATCAAAATATTAAATTTAATCATAAGTTACAAAGGTTGCAAGTTCACTGCTAGCTTAGTTGTGAACCTAATGAATCACACATAAATCGAGATGATCCACTTCAATATCTATTTTTGTAATCCAAAGTGTTGGATTAAGTTGATTAATAGAGATTAATCAACTTCAGTTAGAATTAATTTAAACAGTTAAATTAATTCATTCAAATAAATAATATGATTATTTATTTGACCTAATAATGATTAGGGCTCTTGAGAGTGAATTAATTAATTAATGGAGATCAATTATATTAGCTTGGCCTAAAAATAATTTAAAGAGTTAAATTATTTTAATCAATTAGAATAATAGAATTATTTTAATTGGGCCTAATATGATTAGGTGGCCTATGATGGAACCAACTGATTAATGGATTGGATCAATTAATCATATTGGGCTTTTTAAATAATTGATGGAGATCAATAAAATGGACTTTAATAAATTAACTAGAGTTCAGGCCCATGGGGTTAAAAGCCCGTTAGGATTTTTTAATTGCTAGAATTAAAGTTTCATAATAAAGATGGAAACAATTTATCTTGAAGTAAAAGAAATAAGAGATAAGGAAGGAGAAGGTTTCGTAATTGGATTAGGGGACTAATTAGGGTAAAAGTTGGAGACCTAATAGGATTAGGTCAGTACTACATTATATATAAAAATATAGAATGTAGGGGCCAAAAATTGTAGGAAGAGACCTAGAATTTTTGCCCTTCTATTTTTGCTCGGGTTTGGAAAAAATAATTGAAGACAACTCTCATTTGGACATATAGAGAGGATTCTTTCTCTTATTTATCAATTCCTTTACTTCTTTTTCAGTTTCATTCATAGGATGTATCAAAAATTGTTTATGAGTTTTCCTACATTAGTCATTAACTAAATTCTAGTTTCTAGGGGTCGATGTAGCTAAGTTGAATCCTATGTTTTGAGATTTTAATCTATCAAATTTCAAGTTTGTCAACTTATTTGTGCTATTTATTTTCATTGCATCTTCATTACTTGATCAATTATCAAGATTGTTTGGCGTATAAGATTCAACACTTGAGAGAGAAAATTTAATACATGGCTCTAGGATAACATAACTTAGGGATTCATAAAGTTGAGAGGCTTATGAACCCTTTGATGTCTTGTGAGAGAATGCATTGGACATGATAGGGTTTTTATTTGGAATTTTTATAGAGATATCAAAATTCGGATTAAAATTCATAATCACTCGACACTCAAGAGAAGGAGTTGATGACTTTAGGAATTCTCAACATATAAATTGTTGACTTGAAATTGATAGATTGGATCGATAAACATAGGTGAATCAAACCCCTATAATTGACCATCTTTTAAGTGTTTGATAAATTACTTAAGTGAACTTTTTTAGTTTAACTCTAGGATTTCTAGTTTAATCATTTATAACTTAAACTTGAATTATCTAGATAAAGTTAGGATTGTTATAAATTTGGTACTTAGTGCATGTTTGATTTCAATACATGTGGAGACGATACTCTACTCACCATTTTTACTAAAACTTGACATCATATACTTGCAGTAAGAATTAAATCGAATGCAGGTCAATCACAACCATCCTTGTTTATTGAGGTTAATGAGTGGCCAATAGAGAATCTGCAGAATAGGTGAATCTCTATGATTTTCACTTGATTCGAAAATTCGTGGCCACATTGGGATGAGTATTTTCTTTTCTTAATTAACATCAATGAATAAAAATACTTGGAATGGTTTCATATAATTGGGTTATTAGGGTTTTAATTGATAATCCACACCCTAGGCTTAATCAGGAGATTAGTTGACAGAAGGACTAAACATGGATAGGTATTCGTAATTGGAAAGGTTTGTCAACTTTACCTAAGTCTAGATTTTCATAACATGTTGCTAAATGCTAACCATGATTGGTGAGGTTCTTGGAATTAATGGGTTAATTCCACTATGATTAATTAATTTGATTAAATAATCAGAATAAATAAAGTATTAATTATTCGACTAAGTCACAAGAGTTGTGAGCGACTAGTAGCATATGGTTGAAACCAAGGATCACACACTAACTCGGAGAAGCTCATTTCTTACCAAAGTAATTAATCCAAGAGTTGCATCATATTTAATTTAAATTAAATAAATTAAATACGATTTAATTAATTCAAGTATTGAATAATTTAATTTATTAATTAGATTAATTAATTAGGTTGCCCATCATGAAATGAGTAATTTATTATTTCGAATAATTAATTATTATTTACCTTTAAAATTCATTGGATGAATTAAAGATTGCGTTAATTAAGTTGGGTCCAATTATTTTGGACCAAGGCCCATTTGGGTGAGGAATTATATGAAGCTCATGAGCAATTTCATTAAGAATTAAATTTTCAAAAAATAGAAAATTAAGTCTTGGATTTTAATTGAAGACTTATCATAAGCCATAAACTTAGAGTCAAAGACTTACCCTAAGTCTTTAATAAGGAATCAAAGACTTACCATATATCTTTAAATTGGAATTAAAGAATTACAATACTAATCCTCATGAAAGAAACTATGGGGATATAAATACCCCATAGGGGATGAAAAATATAAGCTTTGATGCTTGTATAATTTTCGTCCCTCTTTTCTCTTCCATAACCAGAAAATTATTTTCTTGTTTCATTCCTAGTCTTTTGATAAATATCACACTAGTTGAATTAATAGTTGATCAAACACCCAAGTAAATAGAGATTGGCTTTTTTCCAAAAACCCTTACAGACACCTTAGGTAGGAATCATCGAATACAAGCTTAGTAGCATAGGATTTATTATGAGTGGACATATGAGGTGTGGATACGCACTTAGAGAACAACACTTGGGGGTCTTGGGAAATCCATCCTTTGCACAGGGTTCGAAATTGAGGATTCTGTTAGACCTAACAACTTGAGTCATTTCAACATCATTTTCACCAAATGGAAGCTTCAAGTATAATTGGATTAAAGCCTAAATTTTTTATCTAAGTATCAAATATTTTGTATGCATAACTGATCAAATTGCATTGCACCTAAGACACCCAAATTATGTATTTGATGCATGCTAGTTAAAATTTTAATTTCCAATGTGTTCAGGGTCCTGAGGTTATGTAAACCCAATAGTGGTATCAGAGCCTAGGTTATTGCGTTATTAATATCCTTTGGTTATACTATTTCTAGATTATGCTTAAAAACAAATCCTTTATGCGCGATAAATTATGTATATGATTAGTATGTTAGGGATTAAAGTTTTAATGAGTAAAACTTGAAAATTGGATGAAAAATTAAATTTGCCAATCATTGTTATGCGACTGGCACTGCGGCGCGAGGCTTGAAAAAGCCTCGGTGCTGAACATGAGGTACTACAACACTGACAAAAAAGTTCCAAAGCACCGAGGCCTTATCCAAGTAGTGCCATAGCATGAGTTATAGGCGCCATAGCGCCACTAGGTCTTGCACCTGGATTTTTTTTTTCAAAATTTCTAAAATCTATTTTGGCAATTAAATTGTTAGTTCTAAATTGATAAAATTATTTTATAAGGAAGAAAAAAATTATTAATATCAAATACTAAATCGTCACATGTAAGTAATGGTAAATTTACATAGTTTTATTATCATAAGATGATTTTAGTTAGCATGTTGTTACTAGATGATCATGGAGTCAAGACCAATTTGAATGGATTTATTTTTATGCATATTAGGGTTTAATTATGGGTTTTAATTAAAATAAGGCCAGCGAGTCTCTTTTTGTATTTTTGGCAGATAATACAAGATGGAGCAAGATGGGGAAAGGAGGAATGAAGGCCCATGAATGCATGGGATGCATATATGTAATAGTTTTTAGAGTAGTGTCCGGCGGGCTAATTAGATTGGGTGTCTTTTATACTCTTATATTTATAAAACAATCTTTTTCAAATCATAATAATAAAATAGGTATTTTTCTTTATCTTTAATTATATATGTTAATTAGATAAAGTCCCTAAACCAAACTAAGCTACAGGGCATGTTGGCACATATGATGACAATACATACCTCTAACACTTTGGTCTTAAATAAGTTCTAGTCGTGGGTTTTTTGAGATGGGACATAAAATAGTTCAATAAGACTCGCACATACTATGCATGCTCGCATGAGAAGTATGTCTAACTTTATAGGCATCAACGTAGTGATGCTAGTGCATGTATGTGGGTGCTTGTTAGAGAACTGCGCTGAACAGTCCCGCTGGAAATCTAAGTTGGAGATGTTATCTGTCGAAATAAGAATTTCCACATTTTAATAATACACGACTAGTGTACTTGCTTTACCATGTGTGGAGGTTAATGAGTGGCCAACAAAGGGGATACGTTGGATATTATATTGGAATGTATAGAGGTTAATGAGTGGTCAACAAAAGATCTATCACTTGTCAACTATAATAAGTGAATCTCCTATGTTTTCATAGTTCACGACTCAGAAGTCCATGGCCAAGATAGGATGAATGTTAGAAGGAGTTTTCTAACAATACATCATGAGTCTTTAGAACTTGAAATATGACCATAGTTATTGAGTCATTTATAGTTTCGACTTATAATACATACCATAGATTTAATCGGAAGATTAGATGACGAAAAAACCTTCTATGTATGATACTCGTAATTAAAATAGGTTCGCTCACTATTTCACCTAAGAGTAAGTAGTCATAATATATTTGCTAGGTGTGTTTCCTATGACTGGTGACGTTCTTGGAATTAATGAATTAATTTCAAGCGGATTAATTAATTAGATTAATTAATCAAAATAATTATTTTTCATAAGTTACAAGTGTTTCAAACCCATTGCTAACTTAGTTGTGAACCTAAAATATCGCACACAATTTAGGATAGAGCATTTCTAATTAAGGAAATGATCCAAGGAGTTAGATCCAATTAATTAATAAAGATTAATTAATTGAGAGTTTATTTAATTCAAGGAGTTAATTATTTAATTAAATAATTAGAATATATAATTGGACCTAATAAGATTAGGGAGTCTAATTGAAGTGAAATAATTAATTGATCGGATCAATTAATTGAGTTAGATATAAATTAATTTAATTGTTAATTCAATTTACTCTATTAAATGATTGGATTATTTAATTAGGCCTAATTTTATTAGGTAAGCTTGATGGAATTAAATTAATTATTAGTATCATTTAATTGAATTTGGGCTTAATTAATTAATTAGATTATTTTTTGGATTTAATTAAGAGTCTGACCCTAATTCAAGTGAACCATTAGGAGAGCCCCACGAGAGTTGTTGAAAGAAGATGGAGTCCTAAGAATTAGATATTCTTTGAAATATTAAATAAGATTAGATAAGATTATCTCTTAGTATCTTGTGAATATAAGAGAGACAGAGTTAGAGATTTTTGGGAGATCTTGTGATCAACCAAAATCCTCCAACTAATAAAAGAAGATGCAAAAAATTCCTAAAGTAAGACTCTTGTGTTTTCGGCCATTACTACATAAATAAAGGGGCCAAAAATTCTAGTATGAGACACTTTAATTTTTGGCCACTTCAAAACAATAGAGAGAAAAATAGTTTTTCCTCCATCTTCCGTATTCTTACAATTAATCAAAGATTCCATCTTTTGAATAAAAGTATTTAATTCTTAACACCACTGATTGGTTTAAGAATTGATACTTTCTTAAATTCACTCTGAAAACTAGATTAAAAAGGAATCGAAATTGCTAGTGGAATTATGATTCTGTGTTCTTGCCTGAAGTGTGGACCTCATTAGAGGCAGGTGTTTGGATCCCTACAAACCAGTTTCATTGAAGAGGATTAGCAATCCATTGCTTCAAACCTTACTACAACCAGAGTGCATAAAGATATAAATCAAAACTTTCTTTTCGTTTTATTAAGACAATTGGAATCAATAAATCACATCGAACTAGGGGTGATGCCTTATTTGATATGGTTTGTTTTATTTTAAATTTTAAATTTATGTTCTGCATACCCCATGGTTAAGTGAACCTAATCAAAGCCACGGTTTACACAATTCCAATTCAAATTGATTTATGCCTATAGAATTTAATTGTTAAATTTAAAATTAAATTTTGATTTCTAATTGGGATTCAAATATTTTGCAATTGAATTTAATTATTAAATTATGGATATGATGTAAAAATAACACAATACCACCACCATTTCATGGTAACTGTCATCGGGTCAAGGGGTAGGAAATGCAGCCGGTTGAGCGTGTACGTGGGCTGCTACTCGTATGCGCTGCTCACCGGTAGCGCACTAACATGGGCATGACAAGCAGTAGTTGTGGCTGCCCAACATGCACGGGTTACGTACAGGGCAGAAGCCCATGCTGGAGGTATGAGACAGGCGCGCTGCCTGCGTACAATGGGGCATGTTGGGGTACGTGCGCTATGAGCGCTGGGTTGGCGCAGACAGACCTGCTTCTGTCAGTGTGCTTATAGCCAAGTTAGGTAGCACACTGGTTCGTGTCAGACTATTTGACTGCCCCTTCATGTCGAGTTGCAAAAATTAATTTTTTAAAATTTTTAATTTAAATTTAAAAAAAAATGGGGGTTTTCATGAAAAATCAAAATTATATCCCAAGTCTTGAAATTGGTAATTTTAATTGTTGGTAAATTTACATGTTTTGATAAAATTCAGGTAATAGAGAATAAAATTCATGCTTTAATTGTTAGTGTGTCTCTTATTCTTTTTTGTATGTACTTTACATTTTAAATGTGAGTAGTATAATGTGAGGTTTTTCTTTTTGTTTTCGGTGGACAAGAAGGACCAAGACAGAGAATCAAGAGAAGGCCCATGAATGTATGGGATATATTCATGTAATAGAAATAGTTTTTATTTTTATTTCGTTACCCTTAAAATGACCTAGATCTATTTTTGGCTCAAATGGATTGCATAAGATTGGCTCATGGTCATCTAATTGTGTATGCATTAAATGCATGCATAGGGTTTATTTAATGCTTTAAAATGATATGCTTGCCATCAATTGAATACAAACTCATTAAATAAACAAAGATAAAATTGATGAGGTCTTGGTTAAAATGAATACCCTATTTGAATTAAAAATCAAGGAATTTTTCCAAAATTTCAATTTCAAGCAAATATGTTAAAATTAGGTTGGACTCAATAATCCATGCCTACCATCAAAAGCATACAACATGATGATGCTTCCTCACTTAGTCATTGGGCATGAGTCGTGGGATGGCTTTGTGGTGGAAAGTTGTGATATCTACTAAGCATAGCGATGCCCATGGGATGGACTCATCTCTATAATGGCCATAAGTCGTGGAACATTTTGATGCTCCATCTACATGGAGGTTTGATGGGTCTTAGTTGACACTTAGTGCCATACTCATAAAATTAAAGTATATGGGAAGAAGTGAGGCAAAATATTTTTAGGTTATATGGAGATACAATCGTCAAAAGTTAACCACCTTTCAATATGTTTAATGGGCTCATAAAATTGGGACATACAATATATTGGTTAGGCCTCAAGCCCACTAGGAAATATGATTTCCCAAATTACCATTAGGGATAATGAAATTAATTAAAATATTGGGAGACAATTGTAATTAAAGACCTTGTTATAAATGAATATGTTTTGAAAGTATACTTATTTTCTGCCTCGTTTTACTTTTTATAGATTGTTTATAAAATTGGATAAAAATCCACTTGCATTAATCTTGGACACTAATAAATTAATTGGACCCAATTTTTTCGATTAGTTGAGGAACTTCAAGATTGTTTAATATCAGAAGAGATCCTACATCTTTGATACTCCTCTACTAGCAGGCCCGCGATTGATGGAACCGAGAAGATGCTTGCAGAACATAAACAACAAGTTGATCATGATCTACAACACTAAGCTATTGATGGCAACGATATCAAACGAGTTGCTAAGGGAATATGAGATACATGGGCATACGCATGATATCTACGTTCACCTATAAGTGTTGATGGTGAACACACTAAGCAGGCGAGATATCAGATCAAAGATAAGCATTGACCATAAATATATATAAATATTTGAAATTTTTCTTTGTTCCCTAGATAACAAATTAAACCAAAATAAATACTCTTATAATCATAGATAGAAGATGGTAGGCCTGATAGAAAGGCTCAAGTCCCTTGGAGTCGTTATGGACAACAAACTCTATATGGATCTCATCCTCTATTATTTGACACTTTTGTTGTTAACTTCAACATGCATAAGATGGAAACTATCCTTGCTAAGTTGGTTAACATGTTGGAGAAGGCTATGTCCACAATGTAAAAGGACAAGCCAATCATGCTTATTTCATCCTCTTCCAGATGACAAGTGTCATTACTGCAACAAACCTTGGCACTGGAAAAGGAACTGCAAGGAGTACCTTGTGTAACACCCCCATTACTACACAACTATATATATAATATAATTTGACATGATAGAACCTATGTACATGCATAGAATATTTTTTTTGTAACACTTTAAGAATAGATAAATCACTTCTTACATGCACAACCCTGTTTAAAATACTTTCTCACACATGTCATGTATATAGCAGGATTAGTATTTATATAAAATCACAACACCCACAACGACCACAATATTTACATACTTATTTATAGTAAAGTTTTAAAAGTGAAATATAGTACCCGTCTAAAAATATAATACAACAGACTCAAAATATAACAAGCCAATAAAATAGCCCAACAGGTCGTCATCCATGTACACACTCCATCAGACACCTGCAGGAGCTCCAACAGCCACCCAACCAGTAAAGGATGCTTCAAGCGTCGTCGAACTCACCTACAATGCATAAACTATATGAGCTAACACTCAGCAAGTAAAGATTATGCATGTCAAAGAATAATCCACAATATCAAGTCATGCATCTCAAAATGCTATGCCCACAATGCAATTTTATGCATCAAAATATTTCTCTGAAAATCATTTCTTTCTTGGGCCCCTGACCAACGCTACTATCCCATGCACCGAAAAAGAGCTCTGTACACCGCCATAATCCAATGGCCAATAATCATATAAGCATGCAAATCCATGCATACTCATACGCATGCAAATCCATGCACGCGAACCTACAAATCTATGCATAAAACCATGCAAATCCATGCGTGCTTCGGTGTACTAGTAGTGGTCAGCAAAATATTTTCCTTTCTCAGAATCATGCCGTGCAATGTAAGATTTATCACAATGCTTGTATATGATGCATGCACGTGCCAATGACAATGCCCATGTATGTATGCCCAATGGAGAGCCCTCTACTATGCACATATGATTTATGATATTTGTAATACCCAAGCCTCACATTACTCACTTGGCTAATATGATTCATGTATTACATGCTACTTATATGCTAATTTGCATTAACATCTACATCGTATCTTTTATAGCATTCTTAATCATTATACCTCCAACGCTATCACTTGATGTTAGTGGTTGAGATCCTACAACCTAATTAAGTGATTCTATATTTAGATAAGATAAAGAATAGATTGATCAATATAATGGATATTCATAGGTTGTATGTTATAATTTTAGAAGTGTTAAAGGTGTCACTAGTAAGCTTATATGATTCGATTCGATTTGATCGATGTGTTTTAAAGGTATACATCTATAGATTAACATACTTGGGATATCAGATATGATATAATGTGATTTAAGTGTCATAATACAAGGTTCATATGTGCATGTGATTTTAGAAAATGAAAACTAGACAATCATTTAAGAATCGGATGTCGATCGGTTTGGAGATCGAATGAACGATTAAGAAATTAGGGCATAATGTATTATCTGATCATATGGAGATTAAAGTAGGTTGTACATAGATAAATAAGTAAAGAGAAACACTAGATTAGGCCTGTATAAGGTGTGAAAAATATCAGATTTGAACCAAAACTTGACACCTCAACCTTGCCACCTCAAGCTTTGCCACCTCAAGCTTTGCCACCTCAAGCTTCCACCTCAACCTTTCTTCATTTCTACCCTTGAGCCACGACGAAAAACTATTGTCTGAGCTATTTCACTTCCAAAACCTTCCTATTCAATGTTAGAAATTTCTCTCAAGTAATTCCAAGTAAATAAAATAAAGTGAAGGAAGCAAAGGGAAGTAAGGAGGAGCAAGTTGAATCTAAAATATGTGCATAGGTGAGCTTTAATTCATGTTTTGATTTAAGTTCTTGAATTGCTTGAGGGTTTATGATTTTTAGAGCTTATATTACTGATTATAATCATGTTAGGATGTTATTTGTGGTCTTTTAGTTCACAAAAGAAGGATTTTTAGTTGCAAAATCACAATAAAAATCACTAGGGACAAAAACTGTATACTTGTTGATTTTGATATTTATGCTTTATATATGTATAATAACTTGATTAAAACCTACGTATTTCACCATATATGTGTTTATATATGAGTCTAGGTGATGTATGTAAGTTTAGAGAGGTTATAAATTGTAATATAGTGTGATAATTAAAGAGGTGCTCAAAACTGTCTTCTTTGAAATTCAGATTCTGTCCTATGTGAATGGTGCTGGTTTTACATCAGTACATCCATTAGTTTTGGTAGTACTTTGACCTGGTTGTCTCTTTATATGTGTTATCTAAGTATGGTGAAGATTTGGGAGTGATTGAATGTACTTAAGGGTGCCAAAACCATTAATGTCATGAAGTGTGCAAAACTGTCACGGTAGGAAAACAATCTGTTTCAGTATGTTGTGAAGAGAGCTGAACTTGGGAAGCTATATCCATGATTTTAGCAATTATATGAGATGGTTACATTTATATACATGTTATATAAGTGTGGTGAAAATTTGGGAGTGATTGGATATGCTTAGGGATGTCAAAATTATCACGCAACTAAATTGGACAGCAAGAAAATATGAAAATGTGAATCTGTCCCATTTGATAACTTAGCATATTTCAACCTAGACATGTTGCTATTGAGTGTTAACATTTAGGTACATGATATTAGAGTTATAATACTTCAATTATATGATGTTTACATGTATCTAAGATGAGAAATTAAGGTATTGGAGGGACTAGATTGGGTTCTAGTTTGTAAAACCTAGATAGCTTGGTGTTTAAGGTCTTAGTATGATATTTTATACTTTCAACTTGCCAAATTGGGAATGGTGCTTGATGTTGGGTAATATTACAGGCTGTTTTACATCTAAGATTGGAGGGAAACAATAAACAAATCTAGACTAAGCCACCAACCAAGTGAAAGGTAAGTAAAATCCATTTGCATCTACAATGCAAGAACATAGTATGTCTTGAAGCATGTATACCTAATGTGTTAATGATATTAAATTTGACTGAGAGTCTTGTGATTCTTGAAATATGTTGAGAGCAAGATGACTTGCATTTCATATTGAACATATCATTCATGATCATTCACATGTGCATGCACGGTATATGAGTATAGTGGAGGTTCTTGCATGCAGGATATGATTTGAGACATGGTTTTTAGAAATAAAATATTTTGGTTGTCCACTACTAGTGTACCGAGGCATGCGAGGCGTGCTTATATGATATTTTGGGGCCCCGTGAGTGTTACTTCTCGGAGGATCATAGGGGTTGACAGGAGGTGTGTCCCTGGTGGTCACGAGAGGGTGAACCACTTGACTGTGCCCTTATTGACTCTGCCAGTGGGAAGACTTCTGGAGGATCACAGGGGAAGACAGGGGGTGGACCTTTGGTGATCCCAGGAGATGGCCCTTGGACTGAGTTATTTGTTTATGGTCATATGATTATTGATATTGTTCAGAGCTCTATCTGATGCATAGTAGGTGGGCCGAGGGCCCAATAAATGAAGTGATTTTTAATGAAAACTCTTTGATTAATGAGTACTCAATTTAACACATTTATAGCATCATATCTTAGAGTTGAGTTGCATGAGATTTTATGTCATACTCTTGTCATGCATGATTTTTACTTATTGAGCGTTAGCTCATGTAGTTCATGCATTGTAGGTGATCATGGTGAGACTTGATACCTCTGGTTTACTGACTGGCAGTGGAGCTCCTACAGGCTTTCAAAGATCAATGTACTTGAATGACGACCTGTTGGGCTATTTTATGGGCTGTGTTTTTGATTTCACAGTTATTGTATTATATTAGTGAATTTATCCTGTATATCACTTTCAAAACTTCTTTATGATAGAGAGTTTGGGTTTGTGATGGTTTTGATAGACTTGATTAATGTTTAATAACTACATATGTATATACAGTGTGACAGGATATGAAATCACTTTACTTTTATCAATGTTTTGTTGAACTGAGTAGAAAAAAAAGAGTTATACATAGGCATACATGCACAAATTATGTTGTATAGGTTGTTTATATATATATTTTATACGTATTATTGGGAGGTTGTGACAATATTATATATAATTCACACATCTACTATGTATATGCATTGTAGTTGCAAATGAATCTTTACTTACCTTTCACTTGGTTGGTTAGCTTAGTCTAGATTTGTTTAGTATTTCTCTCCAAACTTAGATGTAAAATCGCCTGTAATATTACCCAACATCAAATACCATTCCCAATTTGGCAAGTTGAAAGCACAAATTCTCATACTAAGACCTTAAACAACAAGCTATCTAGGTAAGAATTAGACTTTCACAAACTAGAACCTAATATAGTCCCTCAAATACCTTAATTTCTCATCTTAAATACATGTAAACATTATGTAATTGAAGTATTATCACTCTAATGGCATGTACCTAATTGTTAGAACTCAATAGCAACATGTTTAAGCTGAAACATACTAAGTTATTAAATGGGACAGATTTTCACCTCTAATTTTCTTGCTTCCACATTAGGTTTCATAGACATTTTGACATCCTTAGGAATATTTATTCACTCTAAATTTTTTACCACACTTAGATAACATGTAGAAAAATATAACCATGCCATAAAGTTTCCAAAACACATGGGTCTAGGTCCTATAATTCAGTACCCTTCACAACACACTAGAACATATATTCTTACATTGGCAGTTTTGAGTGTTTTCTTCAATATCATGCCCAATTTCAATTTCTAACCGATGAAAATTTATTCCAATACTCTTAACCCATATATAAACATGTATATGATGATAATATATTTATTCCAATACTTTTAACAGCAAGGTGATAGTTTCTAGCACAAGTGTTTTCTATCAAATATTTCCAACCACAAACCCTTTCTTTATGCATCAAAGCCTATCTAATAACATCCTAACACATTTATAATTAATATTCAAAGCTTAATAAGCCAATAAACCTCAAAATAAATCTGAAATTTATGCCAAACCCGTAGGTTAAGCTCACCTTGCACAGTTTTCTACTTGAACTTGGTTATTTCTCCTTCCCTTTTCTTGTTTTGCCTTCTTTTTGGTTGGAATCACTTAGGGCCTATTTATAGAGCTTTTTACATGTATTTATAAGCTGAAATGGTTCAGAAGAAGGTTCAAGTCGTGGCTGTTAGCTTAAGTGTGAAGAATAGGTTGAGGTGCTAGCTTGATAAGTCTAAGCATGAGGTAGCATAAGCTTGAGGTGGCATGTAATGGTATATCTGATTTTCTCCCTTATCTTGCAGCCCTAATCTTGTGTGTCTCACATATTCTTATTTGGTTGCAACCTATCTTCATCACCATTCATTCCCGTAACTAATTCCTATGTCCATTCATTAGGTTATTTCCAAAAAATCATCGGTTCTTGCCCGATTGATAAGTTTGTGCACCGATAGTGTCACAAACCTATGAACCTAGTTGTATAACATTTAAATTATAGTATTGTATGTCTAGTTATCCCAAGTGTATGATTTAAATATACATATAATATTAAAATTCATGATTAAATCGACTCATTTTCTATAAACTTTTCGGTGACACCTTTCAAACTCCTAAGGTTACCACGTGTAAGCTAGCACTATTCACTATATTGATACTTAAATTTCTTCTTATCTCAATACAAAATCAACCACTTAGGTTAGGGGATTCGATAATCAATACCGTGTGAGAGCTTTAAAATTAAGTTTAATGATTAGAATGCCGTATAAAATAAAATGAACTATATGATGTCATATCAATGCAAATAGCATGCAATTAATATATAATGCATGAATCATATTTGACCATTGCAAGCTTAAAGAGTTCAGATATATATTTTGTTGAAGTTAACTTATCAGTTAACGATGCTTCTGGGTATTGGATATTGGCTGTATGTCTAATGTTTGCAATGATTTATAGATGATGGCAAGAAGTAGGAAGCTAAGGAAGAGAAACGGTCCTGCAGCTAGGGAATAGAGCAAAAGTTGTTGCATTACCATAGCAATTGTTAACTTAACTTTAGGAAATGAGTTGTTTTGGTATTAAATAGTTGTCTTTATGTTCTAGAGTTGGTTAAGAACATTATCATTATTCCTATTTTAGATAGAAAGGGATAACGTTTTTAAATTAAGGATGGAAGTTGTTCCATTTTTAAATGTTCTACCTTGATTTACATTGGCATATTGATGAATGGTTTGTATGCTATTGTTAGAGTAGGATGCCCAACGCCCCAATTAGATTGGGTGTATTATACTCTTTTGCTTTTGTAAAGACAATCTTATTGGGAATCATATTAATAAAAAGGCATTTTCTTTATCTTATGTCTTGCATTTTTTATTTCTGCACATTAGATAAAGTCTTTAGACCAAATTTATCTACGGGGCATGGTCGCGCATATGATGGCGATCATGGAACATGCCTCTAAGGATAAGCAATTGATTGCTTTATTCCCTATATTTATATATTCACTTGAATAAGCGCGATACTTAAAATTGTTTTCGAATCAAAGGGGTTAAATTTATGTTTGATAAAAATTTTAATTTTCCGCTGCGAATACCCCTACGATTATAAATGAACCCAAGCAGTGGTATCAGAGCCACGGTTTCACTTATTTAGTGAATTTCGGATCTATGAATACATGTTTTTAAATTGTTTAAATTTATGTTAATTATGTAATCCCTTGTCCAACAAGTCTTGTAATTGTACTTTCAATTCTTTCAACTCTAATGGAGCAATTCTATAGGGAGTTTTTGAGATTGAAGATGTTCTTGGTTGTATGTCAATAACAAACTTTATTTCACGATCTGGTGGCAGTCCCGGGAGATCATTTGGGAATACTTCAGTATATTCCCGTACCACTGGTATTTCACTCAGAGTTGGTGGGTGTTGTTCCTCAATGTTCATGACACTCACCAAGTACCCTTCGCAACCATCATCGAGTAATCATTGTGCCTTCACTGCTGAAATCATAGGAAATCTGAAATTCTTCACAATGCTGGCAAATGTGAAAGACTCTTTCCGAGAAAGTTGAAATGTCACCGTCTTTTCCTTATAGTTGATAGTAGCCCCATACTTTGACAACCAATCCATGCCCAAAATAACATCATAATCATTCATATCCAGTACAATCAAATCAGCATGTAATTCTCTACCTTCAACAAGTATAGCACAAGCTCTCAAAATCCGATCGGTTTATCTAGCATCTGCAGAGGGAACTGTTACACTATAACTGATTTCTGCTACATCTGGTATTCTACCCAGCCTCTTCACGTACTCAGTGGATGCAAATGAATGCGTGGCTCCAGAATCAAATAATACAAGTGTTGGAACACTAGAAATATAAAGTGTACCTGTTACCACCGATGGATTTGCTTCTGCATCCGCCCTGGTCATGGTGAACACCTTGGCTGGTACATTCTTTTGGATGGTCTGATTCTATTTACCTGGGAACAATTTAGCAATATGTCCTGGTATTCCACATCGAAAACACGTCCGGTTTCTATATAGCAGCCTCCAGTATGTCGATTACCATATTTCTGACACACAGCTTCTAGCATTTGTGCTTTTCCTTGTTCGACCCGTGGCCTCTTATTTTGACCTTCTTGTTGTTGGCCTTGTTCTTCTTGAAATTTAAATCCCAGCTTCTGTATTTGGATCGGCTTCTACATTTGAACTGGCCTCTTTTGCCCCACAGTCCATCTCTGTCCCTGCTGTCTGAATTGCTGTCGAACCTCTTGTGCACGAGCGATTCTCAATTCAGCCTGTTCTGCTACTAGTGCCCTCTCAGCCACCTGTGAAAATGTCACCCCTTGAGTACCCGTCATATTCACATCCCGATATAATTCTGGCCTCAAACCCTCCAGAAATCTCTCTACTTTAAGTGCTTCAGTGCTGACCATGTGCGTAGCGAACCTGGACAGTTGTTCAAATTTACGAATATATTCCCCAATAGTCATTGCTCCTTGTCGCAGTTGTATAAACTCATTCATCTTCATCATGCGAACTGGGGCCGTGAAATATTTATTTCGGAATAACTCCTTGAATCTGTCCCAGCTCATGGTAGTAATGTCCTCTATGCTGCTGATCATGTCCCACCAATGGCCTGCACTACCGCGAAGCATGAAAGTGGCACACATTACCCTCTCCTCTACTGGCACCCTGCTATACTGGAACATGTTTTCCAGGGTCCTCAACCAGTCCTCTGCAGCGGTAGGATCAATCGCATCCTCAAATGTTGAGGGATCCAGCCTCCTAAATCGTTCTCCACCATATATATATAGTCCGCCCGCTGTTGGTTTACCTCCACACGCGGTTGTTCACCATTATCTCTTTGTCGAATCAGTTGCTGAATTTGTTCAGACTGTCGTTCAATTAACTCTGTTAATCGGTTAATCATGGTATCTCGATCATTAACCGGGTGGGTGTCTCATTTCTCTATGCTCTGGCACCACCACTGCTCTCACCACGAGTTCTCACCATTTTCCAGTGCTGTTTTACACAAGTTTGACAACATATGGCCAATATAATTCATGGAATATGTAATGCAATATATGATAATGTAAAACTTACTGGCGTGGCTGTGCTCCGCAAGTTCTAAGATCATGTACATGGACAGTCTACAGAATCAAGACCTGGGCTCTGATACCACTCTGTAACACCCCATTACTACACAACTAGATATATATTATAAATGATAATTCGATTTCAAACAAAAATGGACAAGTTAGGTAGGACCTATCATTCCATGCCTACCATCAAAGATAGAGACATGACAACCGGTACCTGCACTTGATCACTGACCATGAGTCATGGGGTGGTCTTGTGTTGGAAAGTTGTTATCTCTACCAAGCATTGAGATGCTCGTGGGATGGAATCGTCATTATGTTGGCCATGAGTAATGGGACATCTTGATGCTCTATCTACACGAATGTTTGATGGGTATTGTTTGACACTTAGTACCATATGAGCTCATAAAATTGGGGTATATGAGAAGAGGTGAGGCAAAACAAACTTGAAAGTTGTATAGTGATACAATCATCAAAGAGTTGACTACAGATAGAAATATTTCATGGGCTTATAAAATTGGGGTGTGAAATATTTTCATTGGACCTCAAGCTCACTAGGAAATTTAATTTCCCGAAATTTCATTAGGGGTAATGGAATTCGAAGAAAATAGTGGGAGACATTTAGTATTAAAGACCTTATACTAAATAAATATGTTTTTTCCATAGTTTACTCATTTTCTGCTTCGTGCATGTTTTGTAGATTATTCTACTAAAATGGCAAAGAATCTACTTGCAACAATCCTTGAACAAAACAAATTATCTAGACCTAACTTTGTCGATTGGCTAAGAAACCTGAATATAGTTCTTTAGTCGGAGAAGAGGACATATGTCCTCGACACTGTGCCTCCTTCGGTACCACCGGAGGATATTACTTCAGAGGATTATGCTGATTACTTATGTCATGTTGATGACAATCTGGAGGCTTGATGCTACATGCTGGCATCGATGTCAAATGAGCTGCAGAGGCAGAACGAGGATCAAGATACTGCTTATGGGATCCTCATTCACCTACAAGAGTTGTATGGTGAAAGAACTCGACAGACGAGATATCAGATCTCAAAAGCTTTTCAGATGTCGAATGACTGAGGGCTCTTCAGTCCATGATCATGGATTGAAGATGTAACACCCCCATTACTACACAACTAGATATATATTATAATTTAACATGATAGAACCTGTGTGCATGCATGGAATATTTTTTTTTTAACACTTTAAGAAAAGATATATCACTTTTTACATGCACAACCCTGTTTAAAATACTTTCTAACACATATCATGTATATAGCAGGATCAATATTTATATAAAAACACAACACCCACAATAACCCAATATTTACATACTTATTTACAGTAAAGTTGTAAAAGCGAAATATAGTACCAGTCTAAAATATAATACAACAGACTCAAAATATAACAAGCCAACAAAATAGCCCAATAGGCCATTATCCATGTACACACTATCTCAGACACCTGCAGGAGCTCCAACCGCCGCCCAGCCAATAAAAGATGCTTCAGGTATCGTCGTACTCACCTACAATGCATAAACTATATGAGCTAATGCTCAGCAAGTAAAGATTATGCATGTCAAAGAATAATCCACAATATCGAGTCATGCATCTCAACATGCTATGCCCATAATGCAATTTTATGAATCAAAATATTTCTCTCAAAATCATTTCTTTCTTGGGCCCCTGACCAACGCTACTATCCCATGCACCGAAAAAGAGCTCTGTATACCGCCATAATCCAATGGCTAATAATCATATAAGCATGCAAATCCATGCATACTCATACGCATGCAAATCCATGCACGCAAACCTGCAAATCCATGCATAAACCATGCAAATCCATGCATGCTTCGGTGCACTAGTAGTGGTCAGCAAAATATTTTCCTTTCTCACAATCATGCCGTGCAATGCAAGATTTATCACAATGCGCGTATATGATGCATGCACGTGCCAATGACAATGCCCATGTATGTATGCTCAATTGAGAGTCCTCTACTATGCACATATGATTTATGATATTACATATAATTCACACATCTACTATGTCTATGCATTGTAGTTGCAAATGAATCTTTACTTACCTTTCACTTGGTTGGTGGCTTAGTCTAAATTTGTTTAGTATTCCTCTCCAACCTTAGATGTAAAATAGCACGTAATATTACCCAACATCAAGCACCATTCCCAATTTGGCAAGTTGAAAGCACAAAATCTCATACTAGACCTTAAACACCAAGCTATAAGCTAACAATCAAGCTTTCACAAACTAGAACCCAATATAGCCCCTCAAATACCTCAATTTCTCATCTTAAATGCATGCAAACATCATGTAATTGAAGTATTATAACTCTAATAGCATGTACCTAATTGTTAACACTCAATAGCAACATATCAAGGTTGAAACATGCTAAGTGATCAAATGTGGCAGATTCACATTTTCATATTTTCTTGCTGTCAAGTTTAGTTGCATGATAATTTTAACATCCCTAAGCATATCCAATCACTCCCAAATTTTTACCACACTTATATAACATGTATATAAATGTAACCATATCATAGAATTACTAAAAATCACGGATATAGCTTCCCAAGTTCAGCTCTCTTCACGACATACTGAAATGAGGGTCTGGTCGTTGCTTAAGGGTGAAGGGTTTGAGGTGTTAGCTTGAGATGTTAGCTTAAACTTAATAAGAAAGCATGAGGTGGCAAGTAAATGGCAAATCTGATTTTCTCCCTTATCTTGCAGCCCTAATCTTGTGTGTCTCATCTATTTTTATTTGGTTGCAACCTATCTTAATCACCATTCATTCTCATAGGTAATTCCTATGTCCGTTCATTCGATCTCCAAACCGATTCACATCCGATTCTTAAAGAATTATCTAGTTTGCATTTCTAAAATCATATGCATATAAGGGCCTTGTAATATGACACTTAAATCATATTATATCATGTCCAATATCCCAAGTATGCTAATTTACAAATATATATTTTTGAAATAACTTGATCAAATCAAATTAAAACGTATAAGGTTACTAGTAACACTTTTAGCACTTCCAAAATTATAACCTATATATCCCATCTATATCTAATATTGATCCACCTCATTTTCTTCTTATTTCAATATAAAATCAACTACTTAGATTAAGAAATTCAATAACTAATATCGTGCAAGAGCTTCAGAATTAAGTTTAATATTCAAGAATGTCGTATAAAATGAAATAAATTATGCAATGTCAATAGAAATACAAATAGCATATAAAATTAACATGTAATGCATGAATCATATTTGGGCATGTGAGTAGTAAGAGGCTCGGGTATCACAGAAGATGATAGCCCTTATTGAAAGGCTGGCGTTCCTTGGAGTCGTTATGGAGAACGAACTCTATACGGACCTTCTGCTTCAGTCTCTGCCTCCATCATTTGACACCTTTGTTGTCAACTTTAACATGCACAACATGGAGACTAGTCTCGCTGAGCTTGTGAACATGTTAAAGACGGCTGAGTCCACCATGAAAAAGGACAAGCCAATTCTGCTTGTTGGATCTTCTTCCGGATCAAAGGCTAAAAAGCCCAAGAAAGGAAAGAAGAAAGGAAAGGGTTCCTCTAAACCCAACAAGCTGAAAGCTAAGGCGGTATCAAAAAGGTTTCTTCTCAAGCCAATGACAAGTGCCATTACTGTGGCAAATCAGGGCACTGGAAGAGGAATTGCAAGGAGTATCTTGCAAGCCTGAAGAGTTTAGGTATATATTTTGTTGAAGTTAACTTATCGGTTAACAATACTTCTTGGGTATTAGATACCAGTTGTGGCTCACATATTTGCAATGATTTGCAGATGATGACAAGAAGTAGGAAGCTGGATGGAGGAGAGACAGTCCTTAGGATGGGAAATGGAGCAAGAGTTGCTGCATTAGCTATAGGGACCGTTAATCTGGCTTTAGAGAATGGTTATGTAATAGTTTTAAATAATTGTCTTTTTGTTCCGGATATTATTAAGAACATTATCTCTATTCCAGTTTTGGATAGAGAAGGTTTTAGATTTACCATTGAGAATGAAAATTGTTCCATTTTCAAACGTTCTGATTTTATATATTCTCGTTCTTTGACAAATTGTTTATATATTATTACTCCCCATAACCCCATTTTCACAATTCAACAAAATAAAAGAAAATTAGATAATCATAGTTCAATGAGCCTGTGGCACACAAGATTAGGACATATTTCTGAGAAAAGGATTAACAAATTGGCACAATTGCTTGATCTAACGAAAGAGCAAGAACTACCAACTTGTGAATCCTGCCTCAAAGGAAAGATGACCAAATCTCCATTTGTTGGACAAGTGGAGCGAGCCAAGCATCTATTGGATTTGATCCATACAGATGTATGTGGGCCACTAAATGTTAGTGCCCATGGGAATTATAACTACTTCTTAACCTTTACCGATGACTTCTCTATGTATGGTTATGTGTACCTTTTAAGGTACAAGTCTGAAGTATTTGAAAAGTTCAAAGAATTCAGAACTGAAGTAGAGAAACAAACTGGATTAAGTATAAAAACTCTTCGATCTCATCGAGGAGGTGAATACTTAAGCACAGAATTTTTAGATTATCTAAAAGAGAATGGGATTCTCTCACAGTGGACTCCTCCTACTACTCCCGAACTCAACGGAGTTGTGGAATGCAGGAATCGAACCTTGTTGGACATGGTTCGATCTATGATGAGCTTCACTTCATTACCTCTTTCATTCTGGGGCTATGCCTTAGAAACGGCGGCATACCTATTGAATAGGGTGCCATCTAAAGCCGTGCCCAAAACACCATATGAGATGTGGTGTGGAAATGCGCCTTTCTATAAATACCTCAGGGTATGGGGGTGTGCTGCTTATATGAAGCAGCTAGTGGGAGATAAGCTGGATATGAGATCCAACTTATGCAAGTTTGTGGGGTATCCAAAGGAGTCTATTGGATACTATTTCTATGATGCCACGGAACAAAGGGTGTTTGTTTCGAGGAATACTACCTTCCTTGAAGAAAAATTTCTTTTAGATGGAAGTGGCAATGTCATAGAACTTGATGAGGTTCAAGAACCACAGAACACCCCCAACTGACGCAGTGAATGGTACACCAGCTGATGTTGGACCCTCTAAGGCACAATCTCTTCGAAGATCCGAAAGGGTCTTAAGGGTACCTAAGAGGTACAACTTCTTGTTAGAGAACAAAGAAGAGGAACTCCCCTTAGATAATGACCCAAGAAGCTATGGAGAGGCGATGTCTGACATCGACTCGAAGAAGTAGCAAGAAGCGATGCAGTCCGAAATGGACTCTATGTACTCCAACAAGGTATGGACTTTGGTGAACCCAACACAGGGAATTATTCCCATTGGCCGCAAATGGGTCTACAAGCGGAAGCTTGGAGTAGATGGAGAGGTAGCGACCTTTAAGGCACGATTGGTAGCAAAAGGTTATACTCAGAAGCAAGGAATTGATTATGAGGAAACTTTTTCACTAGTAGCGATGCTTAAATCCATACGAATACTGTTGGCCATATCTGCATATTATGACTATGAGATATGGCAAATAGATGTGAAGACCGCTTTCCTTAATGGAAACATTACGGAAGAGATCTATATGAAGCAGCCAGAAGGCTTCATATCCAGTGGGAGCGAGCAAAAGGTTTGCAAGCTCCAGAGATCCATTTATGGACTTAAACAAGCTTCGAGGAGTTGGAACATCCAGTTTGATGAAACGATCAAAACGTTTGACTTTCATAAGAACCTGGATGAACCATGTGTCTACAAGAAGGTTAGTGGGAGTACAGTTATATTTGTTGTGCTCTACGTTGATGACATCCTACTCATTAGGAATGATGTAGGGATGTTGTAGTCAACGAGGACTTGGTTATCTAATCAGTTTTCCATGAAGGACTTGGGAGATGCATCTTTTATCCTAGGGATAAAGATCTATAGAGATAGATTCAGAAGGATGATCGGACTATCCCAGTCCACGTACATAGACAAAGTGCTAAAAAGGTTTAACATGGAGGAATCCAAGAGAGGATTCCTGCCTATGAGTCATGGGGTTTCACTCTCTAAAGTTATGTCTCCTAAGACACCTGAAAGAGAGAAAGGATGGCTCGCATACCTTATGCTTCTGCAATAGGGAGCATAATGTATGCAATGTTATGTACAAGGCCTGATATAGCAAATGCTCTGAGTGTCACGAGTAGATATCAGTCCAATCCAGGGGAAGAACACTGGAAAGCCGTTAAGATGATCATCAAGTACTTGAGAAGGACTAAGGATATCTTTATGATATACGGCAATGGAGAACTAAAACTGGAGGGATATACAGACTCTAGTTTTCAGTCCGATATAGATGACTCAAAGTCCATGTCCGGATACATATTCACCTTGAATGGTGGTGCGGTCAGTTGGAAGAGTTCCAAGCAAGAGACGACTGCAGACTCTACCACCGAAGCTAAATATATTGCTGCATCAGGTGCAGTAAAAGAAGCTGTTTAGATTAGAAATTTCATCCAAGGGTTGGGTGTAATTCCATCCATTGTTGATCCAGTTATGATTTACTGTGATAATAATGGAGCTATTACGCAAGCAAAAGAGCCAAGATCTCATCAAAGATCCAAGCACATAATGAGACAATATCACTTGATTAGAGAGATCATTGGTAGAGGCAACGTCATTGTGGATTGAGTTGCCTCAACAGAAAATGTAGCAGACCCACTTACTAAGCCCTTAACACAGAAGATATTCGACGGACATCTTGAGAAGATGGGCCTTAGATACATGGGCAATTGGAGCTAGGGCAGTGGGAGATTGTTAGAGTAGGATGCCCAACGCCCCAATTAGATTGGGTGTATTATACTCTTTTGCTTTTGTAAAGACAATCTTATTGGGAATCATATTAATAAAAAGGCATTTTCTTTATCTTATGTCTTGTATTTTTTATTTCTGCATATTAGATAAAGTCCTTAGACCAAATTTAGCTATGAGGCATGGTCGCGCATATGATGGCGATCATGGAACATGCCTCTAAGGCTTTGGTCTTAAATAAGTTCCGAGTTGAGAGCTTTTTGAGATGGACATCAAATAACTCAGTAAGACTCATACATATAATGCATGCTCGTGAGACGAGGATGTCACATTCCATTGGCATTAGCATAGAGACATAAGTGCATGTATGTGGGTGCTTGTTAGGGAACAAGTACACCGAATATGGCCCGCAAGAAATTCTTAGTTGGAGGCTTTGCCCGTCGAAATAAGAATTTCTATGTTGTGATAGTACACGACTAGTCCTCAGACTTGAGGCACGATGGTAGCCTTATGTGCATCCTGCAGCACTTTGATATATCTTCTGATTGCTTGACAATCACAAAGGGGGTATGTTGGGTGTTGCACTGGTGTGCATGGAGGTTTGTCAGTGGCCAACATAGAATTCGACACTTGTCTTTTTAAACAAGGAAATCTCCTGTGTTTTCATAGTTCGTGATTCAAAGACCTTGGCCAAGGCAGTATGAATTGTGATTCATCAAGAATTATTGAAACTTCAAATGGGATCACAGTTATTGAATCATTTAGGGTTTCAACTTATAATCTATGCCTTAGATTCAATCAGGAGATTAGCTGTCGAAAGGACCGTACGTGTATGGTACTCGCAGCTGAAATAGGTTTACTCGCTATTTCACCTAAGACTAGTTTGCCATGATTACTTGCTAGGTGTTTTCATGGATAGTGAGGTTTTTGGAATTAAGGAGTTGATTCCAAGCGGATTAATTAATTGGATTAATTAATTGAAATAATTGTTATTCATAAGTTGCAAATGTTGCAAACCCACTACTAGCTTAGTAGTGAATCTAAGAGGGTCACACATCTTTATGGAAAGTAACATTTCTAATTTTAGATTTTATCCAATGGTTGGAAATTAATTAATTAATACTGATCAATTAATTAATTAAGGGTTCTATTTAATTTAATGGTTAAATTAAATTATTCAATTAAGTAATTGGATTATTTAATTGACCTAATTTGATTAGGAAGCCGAGTAAATTAAATTAATCAATTGGATTGATTAAATTAGGATTGAATCAATTGAATTGATTTGGAGATTTTTGAGTTCAAGCCCAAAATAAATGTGAATCAATTAAGAAGCCCACTAAAGTATGAAGATAATAAATTAAATAAATATGATTTATTTAATTAATATATTTATAGATAAATAAATATAGTGACCAATTTTATGGGATAAAATAGGCCACTAAGATTTAATATAATTATAGTATATATATATATGATATATATCTATCTTGATATTATTTGAAGAGTTCAAATTAATATCAACAATGTATGTAGACAATTTTGATGATTAATGTAGTCTCAAATTAGTCCGCATACAATAGGAGAGAGAAAAGAGAAGAGTTCTTGGAAGATTTAGAATCCTTCCAAGATAAGGTTTTGAAATAGTTCAAAATTAAAAAAACTTTCCAAGAGTTGGAAAAGGATTAAAAATTTTAGCCCTATATATATGAGGGATGAAAATTACATAATTAAATTCAAAAATTTGAGCAAAAAATATTTTATTTAAAGTCTTCTATTTTTACTCTCCAAGAAAAGAAAAGAAAGAAAAAGAAAATTAATTTCTTGTTATTCTCTTCATATTATTGTTTCAAGAACTTAAAGAATCAATCTTTATTGTTCTTGAAAATATACTCCGATTCTAGATTAGTAAACAATTAAAAGGATACTAGCAAATCCTTTTGATTGGTGTTGCTCTTTCGTATTGTGGACCTGATAGAGGGGAGACACTTGGATCCCTGTAAGTTCTGATAGTCCAGGATAAGCAATTGATTGCTTCATTCCCTACAACAACCGGAGTGCACGAAATGTATAATTCAATTTTATATTTATTTATATATTCACTTGAATAAGCGTATAGTTTTATTAATATTGTGTGTTAGAGGATCAATGAACAAAAAGATATCAAAAAGAGCCAAAATAAAACCAGACAACACATTTTGTGAGCAAGTTGGAAGATAATATTTCATTGGATCAAATAAGCATCACAATTAGAAGAAAGGAGCAATTTTTGCCTAAGTCCATCATGAGTAAATCAAAATATTTGAAAAAAATCACTTAAACTTTGCAAATGATTATTGGACTTGCTTTAAATTCAAAATAAGTATGTTTTTAAACTTGTACGATTTTCGTATTTTGGGAATAACTTCATGTGATCGTTAAAATCACTTCCGAATCAAAGGGGTTAAATTTATGTTTGATAAAAAATTTAATTTTCCGCTGCGAATACCCCTACGATTATAAATGAACCCAACATCTATAACTCTCCATAACTCCATTTTCCATGTTCAATAAAATAAAACGAAATTAGATAATCATAGTTCCAAATTCTTATGGTATGCTAGATTAGGTCACATCTATAAGAAGAGAATCCACAAGTTGGCCCAAATGCTCAATCCTAAGATCAAGCAAGGAATGCCTACATGGGAATCATGTCTCAAGAGAAAGATAACCAAATCACCATTTGTTGGACAAGTGGAGCAAGTCGGAGGTCTATTGGATTTGATCCATACAGATGTATATAGGTCACTAAGTGTTAATGCTCGTGGGAACTATCAATACTTCATAACATTTACGGATGATTATTCTAGGTATGGTTATGTGTAAGGTACAAATCTAAAGCATTTGAAAAGTTCAAGGAATTCAAGTGCAAGGTGGAGAAATAGATTGGGCTAAGTATCAAAGCTTTTATATCAGATCGAGGAGGTGAATACTTGAGCATAGAGTTTCTTGATTATCTAAAAGAGAATGGGATTTTCTCTCAATAGACTCCTCTTGCTACTCCTCAACTTAATGGAGTTGCGGAGCGTAGAAATCGAACTTTATTAGACATGGCTCGATTGAAGATAAGTTTCACTAGACTTTCTCTTTCATTTTAGGGTTATGCCCTAGAAAAGACGACATATCTATTGAGTAGAGTGCCATCAAAGTTGGTACCTAAAAATACTATATGACATGTGGTGTGGGAAACCACTCTCCTTAAAATACCTTAGGGTATGGGAGTGTGTTGCTTACGTGAAGTAGCAAGTAGGACATAAATTGGATATGAGATTCAATTTATGCAAGTTTGTGGGATATCCAGAGAAATCCATTGGATACTTCTTCTAGGACTTCTCTAAATAAAGGGTGTTTGTTTCGAGGAATACCACATTCTTAGAGGAGGAATTTCTATTAGATAAAAATGGTGGAGTCATGGAACTTGAAAAAGTTCAAGAACATTAAAACGACCCAACAGATGAAGCAATAGACCAACTGTTAAGGCTAGGCCTTCTGACACGCAACTTTCTAAGAGAATTGAAAGGATCTCAAAGCTAGTTAGGGATATAACTTTTTGTTAGAGAACAACGAGAAGGTTCTCCTCTTGGATAGTGATCCAAGGAATTATGGATAGGCGATATCTAACATCAACTCGGGAAGTTGGCAAGATGATATGCAATTCAATATGGACTCGGTGTACTCTAATAAGGTATGGACATTGGTGGACCCACCATAGGTAATAGCTTCCATGAGCAGCAAATGAGTCTACAAACAGAAGCTTGGATTAAATGTGGTGACCTACAAAGCATGACTAGTCATAAAAGGTTATAATCAAAAGTAAGGAATTGATTATGAGGAAATTTTTTTGCCAGTAGCGATGCTAAAATCTATTCAAATTTTGCTAGCCATATCAGTATATTATGACTACGAGATATGACAGATGTATATGAAGACCGCATTCCTTGATGGAAATATGAAGGATGAGATTTTTATAAGGCAACCTGAAGGCTTCATATCCAAAAGGAGTGAGATTTTTTTTTGCAAACTTAGAAATATATTTAATTACTCAAGTTGGCTTCCTAGAGCTGGAAAATTTGGTTTGACAAGGGCAATCAAATCATTTGATTTCCACAAAAACCTAGATGAACCTTATGTCTACAAAAAGGTTAGTAGGAGGGTAGTGACATTTATTATGCAGTATGTTGATGACATCCCACTCAATGGTAATAATGTAGGTATGTTACAATCAACTAAGACTTGGTTGTTTAACTAGTTCTCAATTACAGATTTATGATAAGGATCTTTTATTCTTGGAACAAAGATCTATGGAGATAGATCAAAGAGGATGATCGGATTATCCCAATCCATGTACATAGATAAAATGCTATAGAGGTTTAGCATGGAGAAATCAAAATGAGGATTCTTGCAATGAGTCATGGCATTTCTCTCTTGGAGTCTATATCACCTGAGACTCCTGAGGAGAGATAAAGGATGACCCAAATATCTTATGCATCCGTTATTGAAAGCATAACTATGTACGAGGCTTGATGTTGCACATGCTTTGAGTGTCACAAGTAGTTATCAGTCCAATCTAGGCAAGAAGCAATGAAAGCCATAAAGATGATCCTTAAGTACTTGAGAAGGACTAAGGATATATTTCTTATAAATGGCCTTGGAGAACTGAAACTAGAAGGTTATACTAATTCTAGTTTTCAGTTTGATATAGATGACTCAAAGTTGATGGCTGGATACATATTCACCCAAAACACTGGTGTGGCCAGTTAAAAGAGTTCTAAGTAAGAAACAATCATGGATTCCACCACTAAGGCTAAATACAATGCTGCATGTGATGCAACAAAGGAAGTTGTTCAGATAAGGAACTTTGTCCAAAGGTTGGGTATAGTTCCATCCGTTGTTGATCCTATATTGATATAACAAGAACAACGGGACTATTGTACAAGAAAAATAACCAAGATCTCATCAAATATCCAAGCAAATTATGAGGCGATTCCATTTGATCAGAGAAATCATTGGCAGAGAAGACGTCGTACTGGAAAGAGTTGCTTCAACAGAAATGTAGTAGACCCACTGACCAAACACCTAGCACAAAAGGTATTTGATGGACATCTTGAGAAGATGGGTTAGAAGTACATGGAAAATTGGCACTAGGGCAAGTAGGAGATTGTTAGAGTAATGTCCAACGAGCGCATCTTTTATACTCTTGTATTTGTAAAATAATCTTTTTCAAATCATGTCAATAAATAGATATTTTCTTTAGCTTTAATTATACATGTTAACTAGATAAAGTCCCTAGACCAAACTTAGCTACAGGGCATGGATACGCGATGATGGCGATCATAGAATATGCCTCTAAGGATTTGGTTTTAAATAAGTTATGAGTCAAGGGTTTTTTGAGATAGAACATTGAGTAGTCTAATAAGGGTCGTGCATATGATGCATGCTCGCATGAGGAAAATGTCTAACACTATAAGCATCGGCATAGTGATGCCAGTGCATGTATACAAGTGCTTGTTAGAGAACAAGTATACTGAGCAGGCCTGAAGGAAATTCTTAGTTGGAGATATTATTTTTCAAAGTAAAAATTTCCACATTATGATAGTACACGACTAGTCTTTGGAATTGAGGTACCATAATAGCCTTGTACATGTCATGTTCCATCTTGATATAGCTTTTAATTATGTAACAATCACAAAAGGGACACGTTGAATATTACATTGGAATGTATGAAGGTTAATGAGTGGTCAATAAAGAATATTTCACTTGTATAGTATAGCAAGTGAATCTCCTATATTTTCATAGTTCATGACTCAAAAGTCCTTAGCCAAGGCAAGCTGAATGTTAGATGGATTTTTTTAATGATTCATGATGAGTCATTGGAACTTGAAACGGAATAATAATTATTGAGTTATTTAGGGTTTTGACTTATAGCCTATACCCTAAATTCAATCAGAAGATTAGATAACAGAAAGATCTTATATTATCCCAATAGGGTACTGTCCTAGCAACACAGCAGACAGTTCTTTTAATGCGTTAGACCAAAAAAACTCGATCGGAGGTGCTTTTAGGAGTTTGAGTTCCAAGAATAATGAATCAAAGACAAGACTATCAATTTCTCTTTAAGTAAGCCACTTTAGTTTCACCTAATACTAGATAGTCATGATACACTTGTTAGTTGTTTTCCATGACTTGTGAGATTTTTAGAATTAAAGAGTTAATTACAAGTATATTAATTAATTGGAATAATTATTCTTCATAAGTTGCAAGTGTTGCAAGCCCACTGCTAGCTTAATTATGAATCTAAAAGGTCACACACAATTTGGGATGGAGGATTTGTATTTGGGAAATGATCCAAGGAGTTAGATCCAATCAATTAATTGGGCCTTTTATTGAATTCAAGGAGTTGAATTAATTATTAAATTAAATAATTAGATTATTTAATTGGACAATTAATTAATTTGACCTAATAAGATTAAGGGACCCAATTGGAGCCCAAGTGGAGGAAAATAATTAATTATGTTTATTGGATTAATTAATTGAGTTAACCATAAATTTAATTAATTTAATTAAATAATTGGATCATTTAATTAGTCTTAATTTGATCAGGTGGGCTTGATGGATTTAAATTAATTGATTAGGATCGATTAATTCAATTTGGTTCCAATCAATTAATTAGATTAATTTTTGAATTTAATTAAGAGTCCAAGTCTAATTCAAGTAGCCCATTAGGTGAGGCCCACAAAAGTTGTTGGAAGAAGATAGAGTTCTAAGAATTAGATATTCTTTGATATATCTAATAAGATTAGATAAGATTATCTCTTAATATCTTGTGAAGATAAGACCTATAGAATAATTGGAGATTTTGGGGAGATCTTCTGATCAACCAAAACCCTCCAACCAATAAAAGATAGGTTAGGACTCTTGGATTTTCGACTACTACTATATAAATAAAGGGGCCGAAAATTCTAGCATGAGACACTCTAATTTTTGGCCACTGCAAAAAAAAAAAAAGAGAGAAAAATAGTTTTTCCTCTATCTTCCATATTCTTCTAATCAATCAAAGTTCTATCTTTTGATTGAAAGTATTTAAGTCTTAATAATACCGATTAGTTTAAGAATTAATACTCACTTAAATTCACTCTAAAGACTATATTAAAAAGGAATCAGAATTGCTAGCGAAATTTTGATTATATGTTCTTACTCGAAGTGTAGACTTCATTAGAGGGGAGATATTTGGATACCCATGAGCCAATTTTAGTGAAGAGGACTAGCAATCGATTGCTTCAAACTTACTACAACTCGAGTGCATAAAGATCTAAAATGAAACTTTCTTTTCATTTTAGTAAAACAATTGGATATTGCAAAATCAATAGATCACATCGAATTAGGAGGGGGGGTGATGCCATATTTAATATGGTTTGTTTTATTTTTGTAACACCCCCCCCATTCCTACACAACCATATATATTGTATAATTTGACATGATAGAACCTGTGTGCATGCATGGAATATTTTTTTTTTAACATTTTAAGAAAAGCTAAATCACTTCTTACATACACAACCCTGTTTAAAATAGAAGGATCAGTATTTATATAAAAATACAACACCCACAACGACCACAATATTTACATACTTAACTACAGTAAAGTTTTAAAAGAGAAATATAGTACCAATCTAAAAACATAATACACCAGACTCAAAATATAACAAACCAACAAAATAGCCCAACAGGTCGTCATCCATGTACACACTCCCTCAAATACCTGCAGGAGCTCCAACAGCTGACCAGCCAGCCAAAGATGCTTCAAGTATCATCGTACTCACCTACAATGCATAAACTATATGAGCTAAGGCTCAGCAAGTAAAGATTATGAATGTCAAAGAATAATCCACAATATAAAGTCATGCAACTCAAAATGCTATGCTCACAATGCAATTTTATGCATCAAAATATTTCTCTCAAAATCATTTCTTTCTTGGGCCCCTGACCAACGCTACTATCTCATGCACCGGAAAAGAGCTTTGTATACCGCTATAATCCAATGGCCAATAATCATATAAGCATGCAAATCCATGCATACTCATACGCATGCAAATCCATGTACGCGAACCTACAAATCCATGCATGCTTCGGTACACTAGTAGTGGTCAACAAAACATTTTCCTTTCTCTGAATCATGCCGCGCAATGCAAGATTTATCACAATGCTAGTATATGATGCATACACGTGCTAATGACAATGCCCATGTATGTATACTCAATGGAGAGCCCTCTACTATGCACATATGATTTATGATATTACATATAATTCACACATCTACTATGTCTATACATTGTAGTTGCAAATGAATCTTTACTTACCTTTCACTTGGTTGGTGGCTTAGTCTAAATTTGTTTAGTATTCCTCTCCAACCTTAGATGTAAAATAGCCTGTAATATTACCCAACATCAAGCACCATTCCCAATTTGGCAAGTTGAAAGCACAAAATCTCATACTAGACCTTAAACACCAAGCTATAAGCTAACAATCAAGCTTCCACAAACTAGAACCCAATATAGCCCCTCAAATACCTCAATTTCTCATCTTAAATACATGAAAACATCATGTAATTGAAGTATTATAACTCTAATAGCATGTACCTAATTGTTAACACTCAATAGCAACATGTCTAGGTTGAAACATGCTAAGTGATCAAATGTGGCAGATTCACATTTTCATATTTTCTTGCTGTCAAGTTTAGTTGCATGATAATTTTAACATCCCTAAACATATCCAATCACTCCAAAATTTTTACCACACTTATATAACATGTATATAAATGTAACCATATCATATAATTGCTAAAAATCACGGATATAGCTTCCCAAGTTCAGCTCTCTTCACGACAAACTGAAACAGATTATTTCCTACCATGACAGTTTTGCACACTTCATGACATTAATGGTTTTGGCACCCTTAAGTATATTCAATCACTCCAACATTTTCACCATACTTAGATAACATATATAATGAGACAACCAGGTCATATTATTACCAAAAATAATCGATTTAGCTCCCTTAATTCAGTTTCCTTCACAGCACACCAAAACAGATTTTGCTATTTTGGCAGTTTGAGTGTTTCTTCAATATCATTCTCTATTTCAATTTCCAACTGATAAAAATTCATTCCAATACTCTTAAATCATATATGGTCATGTAAATGGAAATAATTATAGGTTTTATTTAACATACCATACACTTTTGAAGTCTAAAACACAAGAAAACAGTAAGATGACAGTTTCTGCCACAAGTATTTCCTATTAAGTGTTTGTGATCAAAAACCCTTTCTTTGTGCACCAAAGTCTAACTAAAAACTTCCTAACACTTTTATAAGAGATATTTAAAGCTTAATAAGCCATAAAACCATTCATAATAATCTGAAAACGAAAGGCAAAACCGTAGATAAGTGTTACCTATGCAGATTTTGAGGCTAACTTGATGGTAATCACTTCTTCTTTGCTTTTCTTGCTTTTATTTCAACTTGGAATCAATTTGGATCACATGGAGACCTTAAGGTGTGTGTTTGGAAGATGAAAATGGCTGAAATGAGGGTCTGGTCGTTGCTTAAGGGTGAAGGGTTTGATGTGTTAGCTTGAGATGTTAGCTTAAGCGTAATAAGAAAGCACGAGGTGGCAAGTAAATGGCAAATCTGATTTTCTCCCTTATCTTGCAGCCCTAATCTTGTGTGTCTCATCTATTTTTATTTGGTTGCAACCTATCTTAATCAACATTCATTCCCATAGGTAATTCCTATGTTCGTTCATTCGATCTCCAAACCGATTCGCATCCGATTCTTAAAGAATTATCTAGTTTGTATTTCTAAAATCATATGCACATAAGGGCCTTGTAATATGACACTTAATTCATATTATATCATGTCCAATATCCCAAGTATGCTAATTTACAAATATATACTTTTGAAATAACTTGATCAAATCAAATTAAACCGTATAAGGTTACTAGTAACACTTATAGCACTTCCAAAATTATAACCTATATATCCCATCTATATCTAATATTGATCCACCTCATTTTCTTCTTATTTCAATATAAAATCAACTACTTGGATTAAGAAATTCAATAACTAATATCGTGCAAGAGCTTCAGAATTAAGTTTAATATTCAAGAATGTCGTATAAAATGAAATAAATTATGCAATGTCAATAGAAATGCAAATAGCATATAAAATTAACATGTAATGCATGAATCATATTTAGCCATGTGAGTAGTAAGAGGCTCGGGTATCATAATTTTAATTTTAGATTTTCACTTCGCACACCCCACGGTTAAGTGAACCTAACAATATTTAGGACTATTGTGATTTTAATCATCATCTGAGATTGACCATTGATCCACTTTCGCTCTAGTGGATTGCATAAGAATAAAGGCCTATGATCATCTGTAGGTAGAATGTATGAGATGCATGCTATGTATGTGTGATTTTTTTCTTTAAGATGTAATATTTAGGATAGAAAACATTCAATAAGATAAACATAATATCAGACCTTGCATGACAAACAAACTAATGTATATTCCCCACTTGAATTTATTTCAAGTTTAAAACCTTTGGTCTTAATGTTTATATCAAATGTAAATGGCCATTATTAGGTGAGGCACAATCGTCCATGCTTTTCGTCAAAAAGTAATGGCATGTGATAAGTTGCTGATCTTAGTGCATTGGCCACAAGTTGTCGGATGTGCTAAGTAAGGAAAGTTGTGATAGCTACTTAGTAAGTGATGCCTATGGGGTGGGGCATCTAAATGTTGGCCATGAGTCATAGGACATTTAGGGGTTTAACTTACATGGACGTTTTGATGGGTTACATTTGACATTGATTGTCATATGGGCTCATAGCATTGGGGTATATGGGAAAGATGAAGCAAAATATGTTAAAGGTTGCATAATGATGCAATTGGAAATGTGTTTCCTACCTTTTGCTTTTTTCATATGGGCTCATATTATTAAGGTGTATGACAAAGTCAATTCTACTTTAAGCCCATTAAAAATTTAGATTTCTCGAAGTTCCACTCTAAGGGTGATGGAATTCGAATAAAATTATGTGAGACATTTATGGTTGAAGACCAAATCATAAATGGATATTAATTGAATAAATGCTTATTTTTCTGCCTCGCTTAAGATAGTTATTATCGCTACTAATTCCATTAAGATTAATCTAGACACACAAATAAACTTATCGGCCCAAATCTATTCGAAATGTTTTTGAAATTTGAAAATGGTTCTTAAATTCAAGATAGTAACAAATGTGCAAGAGGAATATGTCTGCAAGAGTTGTGGAGATAGCTCCTGCAAAAGTTGTGAGAGCTCCTCCTACAAGGTGTTATAGATTCACATTCTACAAAATATTGTGGATGGACATCTTATAAATGTTATAAGAGACCCTAACCATAAATGGATATTTATGCTTGTTAGTTTATCCTACTCTAGGACAATAAGTCTAAGAGAGGGATTGAGAAAGAGTTCTTAATATAACAAAAGACAATAATGAGGCATCACTAGAGAATTAATCGAGATAAGATTGGTGTTTGCCACCATTGCGATAAAGTCGGGGCATAGAAAGAAGAAGTGTAAGTGGTGACTTGCTTGATGCATTAGAGAGGATTCTAATTCAGTCTTCCATTTTGTTGAATTAACCATTAAGGTTGATAAATCTTCTTAGGTATTGGATATCGGATATGATCCCATCTTTGCAAAGTTATTGTAGAAGATGACAAGAAGAAAGAGACTAAAAGGTAAGATGATCCTCAAGCTTGAAATTGTAAACACCCACTACTCAATAACTATATATATAAAGTATAATTTGACATGATAGAACATGTGTGTACGTGCGATATTTTTTTTTGTAACACTTTAAGAAAGGATAAATCACTTTTACATGCACAACCATGTTTAAAATATTTCCTCACATATGTCCTGTATATAGCAGGATGAATATTTATATAAAAACACAACACCCATAATGACCACAATATTTACATATTTGTTTACTGTAAAGTTTTAAAAGTGAAATACAGTACCAGTCTCAAAATATAATACAACAAACTCAGAATATAACAAGCCAACAAAATAGCCCAACAGGTCGTCATCCATGTAAACACTCAGACATGTGCAGGAGCTCCAACAGCCGCCCAACCAACAAAATATGCCTCAAGCATCGTTGTGCTCACCTATAATGCATAAACTATATGAGCTAATGCTCAGCAAGTAAAGATTATGCATGTCAAAGAATAATCCATAATATCAAGTCATGCATCTCAAAATGCTATGCCCATAATGCAATTCAATGCATCATAACATTTCTCTCAAAATCATTTCTTTCTTGAGTCCCTGACCAATGCTACTATCCCATGCACCGGAAAAGAGCTCTGCACACTGCCATAATCTAATTGCCAATGATGATATAAGCATGCAAATCCATGCACGTGAATCTGCAAATCCATACATACAACCATGCAAATCTATGCATGCTTCGGTGCACTAGTAGTGGTCAACAAAATATTTTCCTTTCTCAGAATCATGCCGTGCAATGCAAGAATCAATATCTGTGAACAATTCTGTGAACATATCTAACATCAAGCACCATTTGTAATTTGACAAATTCAATATCCTAATATCCTATTAAGACATTAAGGTTCAAGGTTAGCTAGGTAATACTCAAACTTTGCAAGTTACCAACTAAAATATAAACTAGCCCTCTAACTATCCTAATTTCTCATCTAAAATGTATCCCAATATCATGTAATTGAATTACTATAACTCTGATAACTAATCCCTAAATATTAGAGCTCAATAGCAACTTGTATGGGTTGAAACATGCCAAGATATAAAATGGGGCAGTTTCTCATTTATTTATTTTCTTGCTGTCCAATTAAGTTGTGTAATAATTTTAACACCTTTAAACATATTCAATTGCTCCCAAATTTTTACCACACTTAGCTAACATGTAGATAAAGGTATCCATTCCATAAAATGACCAAAAACATTTGATTTCCCTAAGCCAAATCAGCCACCTTCACAGCTCACTAAAACAGGATTTTTAATCTTGACAGTTTTGAGCACTTCATGACATTAATCTTTTTGACACCCTTAAACACATTCAATCACTCCCAAAATTTTATCACAGTTAGATAACATGTACATAGAGGCAATAAGGTCATATACTTGCCAAAACTAATAGATATAATGCTGCAAAACCAGTCCCATTCAGACGACACAAAATCTGTAATTCAAATGTGACAGTTTTGAGTACCTCTTCAATATCATGCCCCTATTCCAATTTCTAACCTTTGAAAATTCATTCCAATAATCTTAACTCATATATAAACACATTTATGCTGATAATTTTAAGTTTTATTCAATATTTTATACATTTTTGAAACCTTAAATATAACAAAATAGGAAGGTTATAATTTCTGCCACAAGTAATTTCTACTACGTATTTGCAATCAAAAATCCTTCTTTTGTGCACCATGACCCAAAAAATAACATCCTGACATCTTTATAAACAATATTTAAAACT
This sequence comes from Paulownia fortunei, assembly GCA_019321725.1. Taxonomy (NCBI): domain Eukaryota; kingdom Viridiplantae; phylum Streptophyta; class Magnoliopsida; order Lamiales; family Paulowniaceae; genus Paulownia; species Paulownia fortunei. Next base: position 11,316,514 of record CM033107.1, on the reverse strand, counting down.
TAATAAATCATTTCAATTTATTTCCAAGATAAAAATTCGGTTAAATAATCAAACATGCACTGAAACTTCCAGATATGGCAGTCTTTGTATTTTTAGCATAACTCTCTCCAAACATGTGATATGGATCTGATTCAAGTGTCTAACAAATGATAACCGATAGAGTTACAATTATTATGAAGAAACCAAAAGCCAGTTCATCCTATAAATAGGTCAAAAATCAGTTTCAAGAGGATGAACTACGTTAGAAACTGAATTGAAGGAACAAAAATAGCAGCAACGGCGCCTAGGCGCCAAGGCAGAGAGCATCCGAAAAGAAATATGTGGGATTTGATAATAAAATGGAGAATCTCTCTATGAGTATTGGGAAAGATTTAAGAAGTTGTGTGCTAGTTGTCCTCATCATCAAATCAGTAATCAACTTCTCATCCAATATTTCTATGAAGGGCTTATGCCAATGGAAAGAAACATAATTGATACTGCAAGTGGAGGGGCTTTAGTTGACAAGACACCTGAGGTAGCAAGGAATCAAATTGAAAACATGGCTGCAAATTCTCAATAATTCATCACCTGCAATGATCCACCACGGCCACCTAAGAGTGTCAATGAAGTGCACACATCACTTATTGAACAAAAACTCTCACACCTCACCTCTTTAGTGCAACAAATGGTTGTAGGGAAGCAAGTCAAAGTATGTGGAGTATGTTTCATGGTAGGACATCCCACATATATATGTCCATCCTCCAAGAAAGTTCTATGGAGCAAGCAAATGTGATTGGAGGTTTTCCAAGTCAACTAAGGTAAAGATTTAATCATTTCTCTAATACTTATAATGAAGGATGGAAGTATCATCCCAATTTAAGATACGGGAACCAATAACAACAAACTACTCCATTTCAAATGTCAAACCAAGCACTGGGTTTTCTCCAATCAAATATGCAACCACCCTTCTAATCTCCACAACAATTGGGTACATACTTGGAGGATCTCGTGAAAGTACTGTTGGGTTCGCTATAATCGCAGGGGTATACGCAGCGGAAAATTAAAATTTTTATCAAACATAAATTTAACCCCTTTGATTCGAAAGCGATTTTAACGATCGCGCTTATTCAAGTGAATATATAAATAAATATAAAATCAGATTATACCTTTCGTGCACTCCGGTTGTTGTTATCCTGGACTATCAAAACTCGTAGGGATCCAAGTGTCTCCCCTCTATCAGGTCCACGATACGGAAAACAACACCAATCAAAAGGATTCGCTAGTATCCTTCTAATTGTTTACTAATGTAGAACCGGAGTATATTTTCAAGAACAATAAAGATTGATTCTTTAAGTTCTTGAAACAATAATATGAAGAAAATAACAAGAAACTGATTTTCTTTTTATTTCTTTTCTTTTCTTGAAGAGTAAAAATAGAAGACTTTAAACAAAATATTTTTCCTCAAAATTTTGAAATTGAATTATGTAATTTTCATCCCTCATATATATAGGGCTGAAAATTTTAATCCTTTTCCAACTCTTGGAAAGTTTTTTCTATTTTGAACTACTTCAAAACCTTATCTTGGAAGGATTCCAAATCTTCCAAGAACTCTTCTCTTTTCACAATGACGAATATCATGTATCTAAGGCCCATCTTCTCAAGATGTCCGTCGAATATCATTCTGTGCTAAGGGTTTAGTAAGTGGGTCTGCTACATTTTCTGCTGAGGTAACTCGATCCATAATGACGTCGCCTCTACCAATGATCTCTCTGATCAGGTGATATCGTCTCATTATGTGCTTGGATCTTTTATGAGATCTTGGCTCTTTTGCTTGCGCAATAGCTCCATTATTATCACAGTAAATCATAACTGGATCAACAATGGATGGAATTACACCCAACCCTTAGATGAAGTTTCTAATCCAAACAGCTTCTTTTGCTGCATCTGATGCAGCAATATATTCAGCTTCGGTTGTAGAGTCTGCAGTCGTCTCTTATTTGGAACTCTTCCAACTGACCGCACCACCATTCAAGGTGAATATGTATCTGGACATGGACTTTGAGTCACCTATATCAGACTGAAAACTAGAGTCTGTATATCCCTCCAGTTTTAGTTCTCCATTGCCGTATATCAGAAAGATATCCTTAGTCCTTCTCAAGTATTTGAGGATCATCTTAACGGCTTTCCAATGTTCTTCTCCTGGATTGGACTGATATCTGCTCGTGACACTCAGAGCATGTGCTATATCAGGCCTTGTACATAACATTGCATACATTATGCTCCCTATTGCAGAAGCATAAGGTATGCGAGCCATCCTTTCTCTCTCTTCAAGTATCTTAGGAGACATAACTTTAGAGAGTGAAACCCCATGACTCATAGGCAGAAATCCTCTCTTGGATTCCTCCATGCTAAACCTTTTTAGCACTTTGTCTATGTACATGGACTGGAATAGTCCGATCATCCTTCTGGATCTATTACTATAGATCTTTATCCCTAGGATAAAAGATGCATCTCCCAAGTCCTTCATGGAAAACTGATTAGATAACCAAGTCCTCGTTGACTACAACATCCCTACATCATTCCCAATGAGTAGGATGTCATCAACGTAGAGCACAACAAATGTAACTGCACTCCCACTAACCTTCTTGTAGACACATGGTTCATCCGGGTTCTTATGAAAGTCAAACGTTTTGATCGTTTCATCAAACCGGATGTTCCAACTCCTCGGAGCTTGTTTGAGTCCATAAATGGATCTCTGGAGCTTGTAAACCTTTTGCTCGCTCCCGCCGGATATGAAGCCTTCTCGCTGCTTCATATAGATCTCTTCATTAATGTTTCCATTAAGGAAAGCGGTCTTCACATCCATTTGCCATATCTCATAGTCATAATATGCAGATATGGCTAACAGTATCCGTATGGATTTAAGCATCGCTACTGGTGAAAAAGTTTTCTCATAATCAATTCCTTGCTTCTGAGTATAACCTTTTGCTACCAATCGTGCCTTATAGGATGCTACCTCTCCATCTACTCCAAACTTCCGCTTGTAGACCCATTTGCAGCCAATGGGAATAATTCCCTATGGTGGGTCCACCAAAGTCCATACCTTGTTGGAGTACATAGAGTACATTTCAGACTGCATTGCTTCTTGCCACTTCTTTGAGTCGATGTCAGACATTGCCTCTCCATAGCTTCTTGGATCATTATCCAAGGGGAGTCCCTCTTCTTTGTTCTCTAACAACAAGTTGTACCTCTTAGGTACCTTTGAGACCCTTCCGGATCTTCGAAGAGATTGTGCCTTAGAGGGTCCAGCATCAGCTGGTGTACCATTTACTGCGTCAGTTGGGGTGTTCTGTGGTTCTTGAACCTTTTCAAGTTCTACGACATTATCACTTCCATCTGAAAGAAATTCTTCTTCAAGGAAGGTAGCATTCCTCGAAACAAACACCCTTTGTTTTGTGGCATCATAGAAACAGTATCCAATAGACTCCTTTGGATACCCCACAAACTTGGATAAGTTGGATCTCATATCCAACTTATCTCCCACTAGCTGCTTCACATAAGCAGCACACCCCCATACCCTGAGGTATTTATAGGAAGGCATCTTTCCACACCACATCTTTCCAGTGCCCTGATTTGCCGCAGTAATGGAACTTGTCATTGGCTTGAGAAGAAACCTTTTTGATACCGCCCTTAGCTTTCAGCTTGTTGGGTTTAGAGGAACCCTTTCCTTTCTTCTTTCATTTCTTGGGCTTTTTAGCCTTTGATCCAGAAGAAGATCCAACAAGCAGAACCGGCTTGTCCTTTTTCATAGTGGACTCAGCCATCTTTAATATGTTCACAAGCACAGCGAGACTAGTCTCCATGTTGTGCATGTTAAAGTTGACAACAAAGGTGTCAAATGATGGAGGCATAGACTGCAGCAGAAGGTTCGTATAGAGTTCGTTCTCCATAACGACTCCAAGGGACGCCAACCTTTCAATAAGGGCTATCATCTTCAATCCATGATCATGGACTGAAGAGCCCTCAGTCATACGACATCTGAAAAGCTCTTTTGAGATCTGATATCTCGTCTGTTGAATTCTTTCACCATACAACTCTTGTAGGTGAATGAGGATCCCATAGGCAGTATCTTGATCCTCATTCTGCCTATGCAGCTCATTTGACATCGATGCCATCATGTAGCATCGAGCCTGCAGATTGTCATCAACATGATGTAAATAATCTGCATAATCCTCTAAAGTAATATCCTCCGGTGGTACCGAAGGAGGCGCAGTGTCGAGGACATATGCCCTCTTCTCTGACTGAAGAACTATCTTCAGGTTTCTTAGGCAATCGACAAAATTAGGTCCAGTTAATTTGTTTTGTTCAAGGATTGTTGCAAGTGGATTCTTTGCCATTTTAGTAGTATAATCTACAAAATATGCACGAAGCAGAAAATGAGTAAACTATGGGAAAAACATATTCATTTAATATAAGGTCTTTAATACTAAATGTCTCCCACTATTTTCTTCGAATTCCATCACCCCTAATGGAATTTCGGGAAATCAAATTTTCTAGTGAGCTTGAGGTCCAATGGAAATATTTCACACCCCAATTTTATGAGCCCATGAAATACTTTTATCGGTAGTCAACTCTTTGACGATTCTATCACTATACAACCCTCAAGTTTGTTTTACCTCACCTCTTCTCATATACCCCAATTATATGAGCCCATATGATACTAAGTGTCAAACAATACCCATCAAACATTCGTGTAGATAGAGCATCAAGATGTCCCACGACTCATGGCCAACATAATGATGATTCCATCACACAAGCATCTCAATGCTTGGTAGAGATCACAACTTTCCAACACAAGACCACCCCATGACTCATGGTCAGTGATCAAGTGCGGTAGCGGTCGTCATGTCTCTATCTTTGATGGTAGGCATGGAACGATAGGTCCTACCTAACTTGTCCATTTGTGTTTGAAATTGAATTTTCAAAAAATTCTTTTACTTAATTTTAGTAAATTAAGCGGGGTTTAATTTTATCCAAGACCTCATCATAATTTAAATTATGTTGGTTATTTAATGCATGACATCATAATATCATTCCACAAGCATAAAAGCATTAAATGAAATCCTAAGCATGCGTCTAATACATACTTAAATAAATGGATGATCATGAACCAGTCCTAAGGTCAGTCTAAGAGTAATAAAATGGAATAGAATATATTCTATTACATAATTGTATCCCATACAAACATGGCCTTCTTTTTTATTTTTTTTATTTTTTATTTTTTTTGGAATATTAAAATTAAATGTTAATTTTAATTATTTCTGAAAAATTATTTTTCAAGCAATTAAAAATTATACCAAGTTAAAAGAAAAATTACGTTTAACAATTTGGTAAAATTACATGTTTTGATAATTACATATGATGTTAATTATGAGCATGTATGGGATGATCATGAGCCATTAGACCAATGTGATTGGTTTTATTTAATATTTTTGGGTTTTAAAATGGGGCCTGCGAGCCTCTTATTTCATTTATGTAAGTAATTTTATTTTCTGTAAAGAGAGTAGAATAGATGGTAAGGTTTTTCTTTTTCTTTGGAAGACTTCCAATTAAAAATTTCTAAAATATGCAAAATTAAATTTTACATAATTAACATGAATTTAAACAATTTAAAAACATGTATTCATAAATTCAAAATTCACTAAATAAGCGAAACCGTGGCTCTGATACCACTGTTGGGTTCGCTATAATCGCAGGGGTATACGCAGTAGAAAATTAAAATTTTTATCAAACATAAATTTAACCCCTTTGATTCGAAAGCGATTTTAACGATCGCGCTTATTCAAGTGAATATATAAATAAATATAAAATCAAATTATACCTTTCGTGCACTCTGGTTGTTGTAGGGAATGAAGCAATCAATTGCTTATCCTAGACTATCAGAACTCGCAGGAATCCAAGTGTCTCCCCTCTATCAGGTCCATGATACGGAAAGCAACACCAATCAAAAGGATTCATTAGTATCCTTCTAATTGTTTACTAATGTAGAACCGGAGTATATTTTCAAGAACAATAAAGATTGATTCTTTAAGTTCTTGAAACAATAATATGAAGAAAATAACAAGAAACTGATTTTCTTTTTATTTCTTTTCTTTTCTTGAAGAGTAAAAATAGAATACTTTAAACAAAATATTTTTCCTCAAACTTTTGTAATTGAATTATGTAATTTTCATCCCTCATATATATAGGGCTGAAAATTTTAATCATTTTCCAACTCTTGGAAAGTTTTTTCTATTTTGAACTACTTCAAAACCTTATCTTGGAAGGATTCCAAATCTTCCAAGAACTCTTCTCTTTTCACTCTTTTATTGTATGTAGACTAATTTTTGACTACATTAATCATCAAAATTGTCTACATACATTGTTGATATTAATTTCAACTATTCAAATAATATCAAGATAGATATATATCATATATATATACTATAATTATATTTATACATAAATTAAATCTTAGTGGCCTATTTTATCCTATAAAATTGGTCACTATATTTATTTATCTATAATATGTTAATTAAATATTTATTTAATTTATTCTTTTCATACTTTAGTGGGCTTCTTAAGTGATCCATATTTATTTTGGGTTTGGACTCAAAAATCCCCAAATCAATTCAATTGATTCAATCCCAATTTAATCAATCCAATTGATTAATTTAATTTACTCCAATTGGGCTTCCTAATCAAATTAGGTCCAATTAAATAATCCAATTACTTAATTGAATAATTTAATTTAACTATTAAATTAAATAGACCCTTAATAATTAATTGATCAGTATTAATTAATTAATTTCCAACCATTGGATAAAATCTAAAATTAAAAATGTTACTTTCCATAAAGATGTGTGACCCTCTTAGGTTCACTACTAAGCTAGTAGTGGGTTTGCAACATTTGCAACTTATGAATAATAATTATTCCAATTAATTAATCCGCTTGGAATCAACTCCTTAATTCCAAGAACCTCACTATCCATGAAAACACCTAACAAGTAATCATGGCAAACTAGTCTTAGGTGAAATAGCGAGTAAACCTATTTCAGTTGCGAGTACCATACACGTACGGTCCTTTCAACAGCTAATCTCCTGATTGAATCTAAGGCATGGATTATAAGTCGAAACCCTAAATGATTCAATTGCTGTGATCCCATTTCAAGTTCCAATGATTCTCGATGAATCACAATTCATTCTGCCTTGACCAAGGTCTTTGAATCACGAACTATGAAAACACAGGAGATTCCCTTGTTTAAAAAAACAAGTGTCAAATTCTATATTGGCCACTGACAAACCTCCATGCACACCAGTGCAACACCCAACATACCCCCTTTGTAATTGTCAAGCAATCAGAAGATATATCAAAGTGCTGCATGATGCACACAAGGTTACCATCGTGCCTCAAGTCTGAGGACTAGTCGTGTACTATCGCAACACAGAAATTCTTATTTCGACAGGCAAAGTCTCCAACTAATAATTTCTTGCGGGCCATATTCGGTGTACTTGTTCCCTAACAAGCACCCACATACATGCACTTACATCTCTACGCTAATGCCAATGGAATATGACATCCTCATCTCACGAGCATGCATTATATGTACGAGTTTTACTGAGCTATTTGATGTCCCATCTCAAAAAGCTCTCGACTCGGAACTTATTTAAGACCAAAGCCTTAGAGGCATGTTCCATGATCGCTATCATATGCGCGACCATGCCCCGTAGCTAAATTTGGTCTAAGGACTTTATCTAATAAGCAGAAATAAAAAATGCAAGACATAAGATAAAGAAAATGCCTTTTTATTAATATAATTCCCAATAAGATTGTCTGTACAAAAGCAAAAGAGTATAATACACCCAATCTAATTGGGGCGTTGGGCATCCTACTCTAACAAGCACTTGCTACCAATACTATGCGATTTCAACAAACCACACAAGCCCATCTCCAATATATTGAGAATCAAGTGGGGCAAATGGCCACTAGCTTAAGCCAATTGGAAATACAAGGATTGGGCAAGTTACCTTCCCAACTTGTGGTGAATCCTAAAGAAAATGTAAGTGCCATAACTCTTAGAACTGGGAAGCAATTGGAATCTCCTAGCTTGCCAACAAAAGAAGTATCCAAGGAGGTTGAGAATGGCGAGCTAAGCAATATCATCCCTTCCTTAGATGATTCTCACTCTCCTACTCATTTACCACCCACGATCAAAGAGAATCCAAAGTCGGTAACCACTCCTAAAACTCTCTCTCATACTTATGTAACACCTCCACCTTTTCCTAGTAGGTTAGCAAAGTCTAAGAAAGATGAGCAGGAAAAGGAGATCCTTGAAATTTTTTGAAAAGTGGAGGTAAACATCCCTCTTCTTGATGCTATTAAGCAAGTACCTCGTTACGCCAAATTTCTCAAGGAGCTATGCACCAATAAAAGGAAGTTGAGGGGAGATGAAAAAGTGAGTACGGAGGAGAATGTTTCAGTAATTCTTTCAAAGAAAGCTCCCTCCAAAGTGCATGGGTCTGGGCACTTTCACCATCCCTTGTACCATAGGTAACACTAGGTTTGAAAAATGCATGTTAGATTTAGGAGCATCAATTAATGTTATGCCATATTCTATTTATGCTTCTCTAAATTTAGGACATTTGAAAGAAACTGGTGTTATCATACAATTGGCTGATAGATCTAATACTTATCCAATAGGGGTTGTGGAAGATGTTCTTATGCAGGTGAATGGATTGGTTTTTCCAGCTGATTTTTATGTTCTTGAGATGGAGGATGACACATCCCCTAATCCTACACCCATTCTTTTAGGAAGACCATTCATGAAGACAACCCGAGCTAAGATTGATGTTCATAATGGCACCCTTTCTATGGAGTTTGATGGCAAAGTTATAAAATTTAATATTTTTGAAGCCATGAGATATCCTAGTGACGTGCATATTATTTCTGCAGTTAACATTATTAATCCCAAGTCGCAACAAATATTTGAGTTGACTGGCAATGATGGAATGGAGGTTGCTTTACAAAAATATCTCCATGTGGAGGATTTAAAGAAAATGAAGCTAGATGTACAAATGTTGGGGATGAAAAACATGATGTAAAGAGGTTGGATTTATTACCTAAAAAAATAAGGTATGATATCACTTATATTGAATTTCCATTATCTATTGAGAGAATTCTATCTTCTGTGGTGCAAACATCTTCAATGGAGCTTAAACAAATCCCATATCATCTCAAATATGTCTACTTGAGTGAGAAAGAAACACCATTAATTAGCATTGCTAAAGCCATCACTCAAGTACAAGAGGACAAACTTTTTCGGGTGCTTAGAAATCATAAGACGGTGATTGGATGGACGATGGCAATGTCAGCATATGTTGTTGAGTGAAAAAAAATGAAAGAGGCGATGTCGGGCTGAGGATGTTAAACCAAGCACTTATTGGGAGGCAACCCAACATATGGAAAAGAAGGTATTGAGAGCTTACAATAACAGATTTGATCTCTCTAACTCTCACTCTCTTTTCTTTCTATCTATTTTGTTTTATATATAGTTCTTTTATATTGCTTTGTTTGTGTATACCAATCCAACCCTATTGTATTTAATTTTTTATTTTAGTAGCTTGGGCTTACATTGAGGACAATGTAAGAATTAAATGTGGGGGAAGGATTTAGACTTATATATATATATATATGAATTTTATTTTACTTATATTTTTCCTTGTTTTGTTTTATTTATGTCTAGGTTTTAAATTTTGAGTCTTAGGTGTTCTTCCAACTTCTATGATGAGAATTAAGCATGAATGACATGGTTGTGTTTGGCGATAGGTGTTGCTTTGGACCTTGATGGTATTCTTTGGTTGATATATTTTTTCGTGATGATCATACTCAACTTTTTTTGCATAAATAGTTATGTTCTTTGGTATGCAGACAAGCATGTCAAAATAGGTAGTTCTTATACCCTCACTTTAATTATCACTTAGATTTCAACATGTGGAAGTTGAATATTAGAACTGTTTCGGAGGTCTATCGAGGCAAACGACTGATTGAGCATCACTTGACAAATGATTAAGGCACTAGGCTTTCTAGCACCATGGCCAAATCAACTTGTTCCCTTTATGATGTTCCAAAAAGAACATCCCCCATAGTGAGCCACTTTGAGCCTTTTATTGAATAAGGTATTTCATTGCTAACCATATCTTCTTACCTAACCTAAATACAATATTATCCTACTTTTGTTCTAAAAATAATTGGAACATGAGAGACACTTCAATGACAAGGTGAGCTTGCAAAAGAAATTTGGGTTGAATTAGAAGATAATTGTGGGGGAGCTTAAAGAAAGAAGGCAAGAATGGAAAAATATTGAAAAACATATATTTATAAAAAAAAAAAAGGAAGAAAGTTGCAAAATATTGGGAAAAAAAATCTTATTGTGAGTTGCAACTAAAATGGGATATTCCAAAGTTGGTGAGAATGATAATGAAGGGTCCAACACAATGATATTAGACCCCAATGTTGAAACTTGTGGATTATGAGAATCATTCCTTGATGAAATTTATGTCTCTCATTTCATAAAGTTTTTAGAATTTTTATTGCATACTATCTCTTTCTTTCTTATGCCACACACTACCCCTTGGTCCTATTAGAGCCATTGTTTAAGACCTTTTAATTACATGTGGTGTATTCGATGTAGTGGAGACATGTGCCAAAAGAGGAGCCTATGATGTTCGAGTCTTTAATTAGAGACCGGATGATAGCTTTTGTGAGGTTCTATGGGAATTCACTTATTTGAATCATGCATGGTTTCATCACTATTGACAATGGCTATTCACACATACACATACTTGAGTATGATTATTGTGGAAGTATATTTGCTTTTGAATAACTAAGGGTTAAATTCAACACTTGTTTGATTTCATTATCATATTACTTTGTTGCTCCCTGAGAATTAATCATTAGAAGTTAGGTCTCACGGGTGTTTGTGGGTATCAACATCAGAAATCCTCACGAGACTACAACTCATCCTTTATGGTCCACTTAGGGGTTTAAAGGTTTGTTGCATATGCTAAATGCAATCATGATTTCCTACAAAGGTGGATTAGCTTAGTTTGTGTTTATGTCTTATTTTAGGTTTGCTCGAGGACGTGCATAGGTTAAGTGTGGGGGAATTTGATAAGTACATATTTTTATATATTTTGTATCAATTCCTCTATGTATTCCTTTCTTTGTTCTTGTTAATAATAAGTTTTTATTAATGTTTTGTGTATGATATGAATTTGGGAATCAAAAGATAAAAAATGAGCCAAAACAAAGTTGACAAGATTTTACTGCGGCAGTGTTTGTATTTTGGGCATAAATTTCTGATCCAAACCTCTATAGACCTTATTCTTAGCTTATTGGAAAGATAAGAGATATATCCACAATGTTCATGTTGGAAATGTTTCCCAATTTAATTTATTTCAAATAGAAAAATACGGTTAAAGAGTCAAACATGTACTGAAACTTCTAGATATGGCAGTCTTTGTATTTTTGGCATAACTCTCTCCAAAAATGTGATATGGATATTAGATAGGGCTACAATTGGTATGAAGACACCAAAAGCCAATTCAGCCTATAAAGAGGTCAAAAATCAGTTGAAAAAGGATAAACCATGTTAGAAACTGAACTGAAGGAACAAAAACAGCAGCAACGGCACTTAGGCACCAAAACATGGTGCCTAGGCGCCGAAAACAGAGGAAATGGCACCTAAGCGCCAAAACAGGGAGCCTAGGCACCATCCATGTGACAAAATTGATACTTTTGCTTGAAGTGGTGACAAGTGGCGATCCTTTACACCTTTCGACACATGTTTGTGATATGTATACACTATATACATATATCATACCATACACATTACATACTTTACAACACACCTTACACACTTTACACCAAATCACATCACCATCTCACACTTTATAAAAGGACACTATCATCTTAACACAAACAAAAAAAAAATTAGATTCACTCACTCTCTTAGAAATCACATACATCTTTTAAAAGCACTCTTGGGGTTTTGGAGCTTCAAGGAAGACAAAAAAGTGGAAGAGGTTTGGAGGAGTAGACATCCATAATCTACCATCAACCTCAACTATCTTCTTCAACCAATAAGTTTCTTTGATTCCCAATGTTGCTAATTTTTATTCTCTTGTCATTTCTTATCATGTTAGGTTAGAATTCCTTCTTGGTTGAGGGTGATTTCAAGACATGGGTTCTTGTAATTGAATGTTTGATATTAATGATCAATTTTCTAATTGAAGTTATTTATGTTTTCTATACTTAATGTCTTATGGGTATTTTCTTGCTTCGTTTGGGTGCACAACCAAATTGGGTATGATAACTCCCTACAACTAGATTAGAGATTTTGGATCTATAATTATCTTGAATTTCTAATCATATGTAGTAAATTGTGATTAATGATTATGAGATATTTTTGTTAATTGCAATGAAAAACATAACCTAAGTTAAATGACCTGAGCTTGTGTGGTTGTTGCTTAGATCAATCTATATTTCTTGTTTTAATGCATCTATTTGATTAAATCTAGAGAGCTTGTTCTAAGTTGATTGATGGGTAGGGAATTAGATAGAGAGCTTGTTCTATCTAACGAGAAAATAAGAAAAGATTGGGGTAGTAGAGCTTGTTATTACCTACGGTTGATAATTTCATTGGCAAATTATTCATAATATTGATATGAAATTATAACCCATTGTCTAGTGGCGGTGAATGAAACCTTAAACTACTTTAATTGATTGTTGATTGTTGTTTTGATTTTGATTACTTTAGATTTTATTAAGTTTTAATTTCTATAATTTAGTTACTCCATTCAACCCCCTCCCCCTAACCGTTTGTTGTTTATATTTAGAGTTTGCTTGTTGAAGTCTTATTAGTTGTAGGTTATTTAAAATTCTTAGTTGAAGTCAACTATTACTCGCTCTATACACATTAAATATTTATTGAAGAGTAAGGTTTAAATTTGGTAGGCCTACGATAACCGACCAGGTGTTACTGGTCAGCTAATATGTTTCGATTCAACTAGATCAAGGTGTTTTAAAAGTATACATCCATAAATTAATATTACTTGGGATATTAAACATGATATAATTTGATTTAAGTGTCATATTTCAAGGTCCATATGTGCATATGATTTTAGAAATGAAAACTAAACAATCTATTTAAGAATCGGCTGTCAATCAATTTAAAGATCGAATGAACAGTTAAGAAATTAGGGTAGAATTTATTATCCGATCATACGAAAATTAAAATAGGTTGTAAATAAAGAAATAAATGTTGAGAAATGCTATATTATACCAGTATAAGTTGAGTATAATATCACGTTTAAACCACCATTTGACACCTCATGCTTTCTTATAAAGCTTAAGCTAACATCTCAAAGCCTTCGCCCTTAAGCCACGACCAGACCCTTATTTAAGACATTTTGAGCTTCTAAACACACACCTTAAGGTCTCCAAGTGCTCCAAATTGATTTCAAGTTGAAATGAAAGTAAGAAAAGCAAAGGTGAATTGATTATCATCAAGTTTAACCTCAAAATCTATATAGGTAACACTTACCTACGGTTTTGCCTTTGGTTTTCATACTATTCTGAATGGGTTTATTATTTATTGAGCTTTAAATATCTCTTATAAAAGTGTTAGGAAGTTTTTAGTTAGACTTTGGTGCACAAAGAAAGGATTTTTGATGACAAACACTTAATAGAAAATACTTGTGGCAGAAACTGTCACCTTGTTGTTTTCTTGTGTTTTAGGCTTCAAAAGTGCATGGTATGTTGAATAAAACCTATAATTATCACCATTTACATGTCCATATACGATTTAATAGTATTGGAATGAATTTTGATCGGTTAGAAATTGAAATGGAGCATGATATTGGAGAAACACTCAAACTGCCAAAGTAGTAAAATCTATTTTGGTGTGCTGTGAAGGAGATTGAATTAAGGGACCTAAATCCATGATTTTTGGGAATTCTATGGCATGGTTATATTTTTTTTATATGTTTTCTAAGTGTGGTAAAAGGTTTAGAGTGAATAAATACACTTAAGGATGTCAAAATTTCTATGAAACTTAATGTGACAGTAAGGCAAATAAAAGATGGAAATCTGTTCCATTTTACTTCGTGGCATGTTTCAACATATCTATGGTGAAATTGATATTTAGCATTTAGAGAACTGTTATAAGAGTTATAAAACATCAATTAGGTGATTTTATCATGCATTTAACATGAGAAATCAAGGTACTTAGGAGATTATATTAGGTTTTGGTCCCTAAGTAGTAAAGTTTGATTGTTACATAGTTAAGGTCATTGCATAGGATTAAGCATAATCAACTTGTTGAGTGAGGATAGTGATTGCTATCTTATATTTTTCAGATTATTCACACATAAGGTTGGGGAGTAACACCTAAGAAACTAAGAAGTAAGATATTATTGATTAAAGGTAATTGAAAATTCTTTTGCAACTACAATGTATGGACATCATATTTCTTGCCTTATCTATATTAAATGTGATCCTTGTGTCTTGATGATTGTATTATGAGTATTATAAGTATCTTATAGCACATATGTTGCTTAGATGATGGGACATGGGATTCATTGTGTCATTGAACATGCCATTCATCAGCATTTACTTGTGCATGCATAACACGTGCTCAAAATTGAGGTTTTGCAGGCATGACATTATTTTCAGAAAGAAAATATTTTGGTTGGCCACTACTAGTGTGCTGAGGCCTGTGTGGCCTATTGCATGATATTTTGGAGCGCCGTGAGTGTTACTTCTTGGAGGATCACAGGGGTTGAAAGGGGTGGTGCCTCTAGTGGTCACGAGAGGTGGACACTTGACAGAGGGTGGACCTCTAGTGATTGTTTGTAAAATATATTGTGAACCACAAGTGCATGGTGGCAAGTTTTAATACAACGATGAGTTGAGTTGAGTATTGATAAGTTAGTTTTATACCAACAATTCATCTACCTTTTGATTAACATTTGGTTTGTTTTCAAGTGTTTGTGTTAATTTTTATGCATTTAGTGTGAAATCTTATAGGTAATGACAATAAGAGAAGAAAATGGAAAGAAATAAAAAACTTGATTGAAATATTGAAGAATTCAAGTTGTGGTGCCACTGATGGCAAGTTTTGTATTTCAATCATAACTCATGGCCTAAATTTCATATCAATTTAATTCTTGATCCATTTGGAAAGACAACATATATATCTACAACTTTTATATTTTCCACAAAATCCAATTCGGTCTATTTCAATGAGAAAAATAAAGTTCAAAAGTCAGCACTGGCCTGCAATTTTCTGGAATGATACATCTTGGTATTTCTAGCCTAACTCTCTCCAAAGAAGTCATATTTAGTTGATTCAAGTTCTAATGGAAATCCAACACATAGAGATACAATTATTATGAAGACACCAAAAGCTAGTTTAGCCTCTAAAGTGGTGAAAAATTAGTTGAAAGAGGCTACAAGCGCTACAAAAACCGATTCTGGGCAGCAAGTACAGTGCCTAAATGCTGCCTTCTAGTGCCTAAGCATTGTACACACTGTTTTGGATAGACAAGGCGCTGCCGGGCGGACAAATAAGGTCAAAATGGGTATTTTCCCTCTTTAGGGCATTTCCCATCTATTTTGAGGGATTTCAAGAGCCTCCAATGGAGTTTTTGTAAGGAGAAGAGTGAGGAGAAGCCAAGAAAACAAGGAGAACAAGGAGACTTGGAGAAAAGAAGGCCATTCTTAGAGACAAACCATTTTTGGAGACAAGGAGAACTTTAACCATTACTTCCACTTCACAAATTGGTGAACAATTTCTATGTTCTTTCTTATATATTTCTTGAAGTTGTATTCATCCATTATGAACTAAACTTTTATT
>CM033107.1:11235961-11300479 GCA_019321725.1 Paulownia fortunei | reverse complement strand
TAAATGTATAGGAAGCAATTAGACTTTATAGTTTATTAGTTCTGATGTAGATTTAAGGTCTTTGTCTACTTCCTAGAAGATCTTACTTCAGGTATTGGTAACAAAATTATATTTTAGTATTGTGATCATCCATGCATCAATGGGTAACCAGGACAAACAAATTAGGCTTTGCAAGATATGCTTAGAGATTGTGCATTAGATTATTGATGTCAATTGAGAAAATTATTTCTTGGGAGGAATTTCTTATCACAACAGTGATAAGGCTACTTGGGATAGTTCTTTATGAGGCATTGTATGATAGAAAATTTAGGTCATCATTTTATTGAAATGAAATTAGTGTTCTTTTAGGTTGAATATGGTTTGGGAAATGATAGAAGTGGTAGAACAAATTGCTAATGTGTGGAAACTCGTTAGAGGTGACCCTAGAGTTATGCAGATTAAAGAGGAATATCATTGCAATTTATGATAGGGGATCAATTTTTGAAGGTGTCTCCAATGAAATGGATTATGTGGCTTGGGCAAAAAAAATAATTTGGGGATGTTACAGACAAACTTGATCCTAGGTACATTGATTTATTTTGCATTACTGAGATAATTGAGAATATTGTCTGTAAACTCGACCTTTTTGCATCAATGTCTTGAGTTCACAATGTGTTTCATGTGTTTATTTTAAGGAAGTATATCATGAATCTATATCATCTATTGAAAAGGGACCAATAGAACAAAAATTGAGGTCAGAGATATGAATAAAGACCTATAGAGATTCTAGTAAGGGATGTAAAGTAACTTCAAAATGAGAATATCTCATTAGTTAAAGTACAGAGTAGAAGTCAATCAACAGAAGAAGCTATTTGGGAAATGGAGGATGAAATGAGAACTAAGAATCCTGAACTTTTTCGGTGAGTGAAATTTTGGGGACGAAATTTTTATAAGGAGGGGAGGATGTGATACCGGAATCTCTCACAACTCACTTGGCCAATGTGTTTCATGCATTACATGCTACTTATATGCTAATTTGCATTAACATTTACATGGCATTTATATAGCATTCTTAATCGTTAGACCTCTAATGCTATCACATGATATAAGTGGTTGAGATCTTATAACCTAATTAAGAAATTCTATATTTAAATAAGAAAAATAATATATTGGTCGATATATTGGATATTCATAGGTTATATGTTATAATTTTGAAAGTGTTAAAAGTGTTACTAGTAAGTTTATATGATTCGATTTAATTAGATCGATGTGTTTTAAATGTATACATCCATGGATTAACATACTTGGGATATTGGACATGATATAATGTGATTTAAGTGTCATAATACAAGGTCCATATGTGCATATGATTTTAGAAATACAAACTAGACAATCATTTAAGAATCGGATGTGAATCGTTTGGAGATCGAATGAACGAACATAGGAATTACCTATGGGAATGAATGGTGACTAAGATAGGTTGCAACCAAATAAGAATATGTGAGACACACAAGATTAGGCTGCAAGATAAGAGAGAAAATCAGATTATACCACTACATGCCACCTCAAGCTTTGCCACCTCATGCTTTCTTATTAAGCTTAAGCTAACATCTCAAACTAACACCTCAAACCCTTCACCCTTAAGCCACGACCAGACCTTCATTTCAGCCATTTTCATCTTCCAAACACACACCTTAAGGTATCCAAGTGCTCCAAATTGATTCCAAGTTGAAATAAAAGCAAGAAAAGCAAAGGAGAAGTGATTACCATCAAGTTTAACCTCAAAATCTGCATTTACGGTTTTGCCTTTGGTTTTCAGATTATTCTGAATGGTTTTATTATTTACTAAGCTTTCAATATCTCTTATAATGTGTTAGGAAGTTTTTAGTTAACTTTGGTGCACAAAGAAAGGGTTTTTGATGACAAACACTTAATAGGAAATACTTGTGGCAGAAACTGTCACCTTACTATTTTCTTATATTTTAGGCTTCAAAAGTATGTTATGTTGAATAAAACCTGTAATTATCATCATATACATGTTTATATATGAGTTAAGAGTATTGGAATAAATTTTCATCGGTTAGAAATTGAAATAGGGCATGATATTGAAGAGATGCTCAAAACTATCACCATCGAATTTTAGATTCTGTCCTATGTGAAGTGGACTTGTTTTACTATTAAATTCAATTAATTTTGGAAAGGATATGACCTGGTTGTCTCTTTTTATATGTTATATAAGTGTGGTGAAAATGTGGGAGTGATTGAATATACTTAATGGTGCCAAAACCATTAATGTCATGAAGTGCGTAAAACTATCACGGTGGGAAAAATCTGTTTCAGTATGCTGTGAAAGGAGCTGAACTTGGGAAGCTATATCCGTGATTTTTAGCCATTAAATGACATGGTTACATTGTTTTTGATGTTATATAAGTGTGATAAAAATTGTGGAGTGAATGACTATGTCTAAGGGTGTCAAAATCATCATGCAAATTAATGTGGCAGCAAGAAAATGTGAAGTGGTGAATCTATCCCATTTGGTTCATTAACATGTTCCAGCATAGATGTGGTGCATTTGATCCCTAACATTTAGGGAAATGTTGTAAGAGTTATAATACATCAATTAAGTGAGGTTAGTATACATTTAAGATGTGGAACAAAAGTACGTAGAAGGTTGTATTCGGTTATAGTTTCTAAGTGGTAAGGTTGTTTAGTTAAATTGAGATTCAAGATCTTTATACTACATTAGGTATAATGAACTTGTTAATTGAGGATGGTGATTGATATCTTGTATTTTTACAGATTGTTTCACATCTAGAGTTGGGGAGTAATACTTAAGAAACCTAGAAGTAACACACAACCGATCAAAGGTAAGTAAAGATTCATGTGCAACTACAATGCATAGACATAGTAAATGTGTGATTTATATGTAATACCATTGATCATATGTGCGTAGCAGAGGGCATGCATTATTGTCATTCATGTCCATTGAGCATACATACATGGGCATTGGCACGTGAATACATCATATACAAGTATTGTGATAAATCGTGCATTGCACGACATGATTTTGAGAAAGGAAAATGTTTTACTGACCACTACTAGTGCACCGAAGCATGCATGGATTTGCAGGTTCGCATGCATGGATTTGCATGCGTATGAGTATGCATGGATTTGCATGCTTTTATAATTATTGGCCATTGGATTATGGCGATGTGCAGAGCTCTTTTCCGGTGCATGGGATAGTAGCGTTGGTCGGGGGCCAAGAAAGAAATGATTTTGAGAGAAATATTTTGATGCATAAAATTTCATTGTGGGCATAGCATGTTGAGATGCATGAATTGATATTGTGAATTATTGTTTGATATGCATAATCATTACTTGCTGAGCATTAGCTCATATAGTTTATGCATTGTAGGTGAGTCTGAGGATACTTGATACCATGGACTTACTGGGCAAGCTGTTGGGGTTCCTACAGGTTCTGAGGATCAGTGTACATGGATGACGACCTGTTGGGTTGATTGTTAACTTATTTGATTTTGTAGTCTATTGTATTAGGTTTGGGGATTTGTACAATGTGTTACTTTTATAACTTTTCTGTATACGGGTATATAAATATTATTATTGTTTTAGGTCCTCTGCAGGTATATATATTAGTCTGTGAGTGGGAAAATATTTATTATTTATTAATATGTTGCAGGAAAAAATAATAATAATAATGCATTCACACATGCTCTATCATGTTAAATTATACTATATATATAGTTCTGTAGTAATTTGGGTGTTACATGATGTCCCTGGGATATCCACACATATCACCAAAGATTGTTCATCTATACAAAAAAAAGAGACATGAAAGCACATGGCTATGCATAAAATACCAAAAAATAAAGAAAAAAAAAATACCACCAAAACAAAAAAGTACTAAGGGAAGAAGTTGTTATAATTTATAGTCTTTAGCTTGACTTAAAATCTCTCATGGAGATTAGGCAAGAGCAATAGTGGAAATGGTTCCATCAACACCACCCCCAAATATGGTTTCAACCTTTGTCAATTCATTTTGAAAGCACCCGTCTTCCATGCGTAATCCTCCACAACTCTGGAAGGAAAGATATTGGTAATGGTAAAAGGTCCAGACCACCGTGACTTCAACTTTCTTTGGAAGAGTTACAATCGTGAGTTGTATAAGAGCACAACATCTCCTTCAACAAATTCCTTCTTCACAATATGCTTGGCATGCCATCGTTTAGTCCTTTCCTTGTAGAGTTTAACATTCTCATATGCATGGCCATAGAACTCCTCTATCTCATTCAACTGCAACAACCTATTTTGCCCTGCAGCTTGCATATCAAAGTTCAAAATTTCGTAGCCTAATATGCACGATGCTCAAGTTCAACAAGGAGATGACATGCTTTACCAAAGACCAACCTATATAGTGACATCCCAATAGGTGTTTTATATTCTGTCCTATAAGCCCATAAAGCATCATCAAATTCGCAATACACAATCCTTCCAAGTTAAGCTCACTGTTTTTTTCTAAAATTCATTGGATTTCCTTATTAGACACTTCTACTTGTCTGCTTGTTTGTGGGTGATATGGGGTAGCAATTCTATGAGTTACTGCATACTTACTCAAGAGTTTCTCAAATTATTTGTTACAAAAGTGAGAGCAACCATCACTAATAAGTGCCTTAGGTGTTCCAAATTAAGTAACAATGTATTTTTTTAAAAATCGGACCACTACCCTAGCATCATTAGTGAGAAATGCTTCTGCTTCAAACCATTTAGACACATAATCCACATCGAAAAGTATAAATCTATTAGAGCAAGAGCTAGGAAAAGGACCCATGAAATCAAGTCTCCACACATCAAAAAGCTCGAATTCAAGAATAATTCAAAGGCATTTCATTTCTCCTAGAGATGTTTCTAGTTCGTTGACACCTTTCACAACAAGCAACATAATCATAAGCACCCTTTATACAATGTGGGCCAATAGAAATTGGATTAGAGTACCTTAGTAGCTATTTTTGAAGGGCCAAAATGACCACCTACTTCCAGTCATGGCAACGGTGCAATATAAGTAGCATCTCCTCTTCGGGCACACATCGTTGCACAACATTATCTGCACAATCTTTGAACAAGAATGGATCTTTCCACACATAATGTTTAATATCGGATAAAATCTTATTTTTTTTTTGAAGAAATAAAAGATCATGGGGTAGGATACTGGACACAATGTAGTTTGCAAATTATGCAAACCAAGGAGGTGATGAAATAACATACAATTGTTCATTCAGAAAATTTCAATCAATTAGTTTAACATTATCATGCTCAACACTAGGACTCTTTATCCTAGACAAGTGATCCGCAACAACATTTTCCACATCCTTCTTGTCTCTAATCTCAAGGTCTTATTCTTGCAACAAAAGAACCTATCTAATTAACCTTGTTTTTACATCTTTCTAAGAAAAAAGGTCTTTAAGTGTGGAGTGGTCCATGTACACTATCACTTTTGCCAAAACAAGGTATGAATGAAACTTGTCAAATGCAAATACTATCGTTAGAAGTTCTTTTTCAGTTGCGGAATAATTTTATTATGCTTCATTTAAAGTATGACTAGTGTTGTAAATGGTTTAAAATACCTTATTTTTCCTTTGCCCAAGGACTGCGCCAATAGCTACATCACTTACATCACACATAAGCTCAAATGGTAGGCTCCAATCGGGTGCCACCATGATGGATGTAGTGATTAGTTTCTCCTTTAAAGTTTGGAATGCCTACAAACAATCATCATCAAAGTTAAAATGTGTATCCTTTACTATAAGACTAGGGGTTTAGCAATTTGTGAAAAGTTTTTGATAAAACGGTGGTAGAAACTGGCGTGACCTAAGAAACTTTTCACTCTTTTTGCCAATATAGGGGGGGTCACTTATCAATCACCTCCACTTTAGCCCTATCCTTCTCAATTCCTATATGTGAGATCTTGTGACCAAGGACAATTCCTTCTTTGACCATGAAGTGACATTTCTCATAATGCAAGATAAGATTGGTTTCCTCCTAGCTAATACCAAATCAAGATTGGACAAGCAAGAATCAAATGAAGATCCAAAAATAGAAAAATCATCCATGAAAATCTCAAAACAAATTTCAACCATATCATGAAAAATAGTTATAATGCATCTTTTGAATGTAGTGGGTGCATTATACAAACCAAATAGCTTTTTCCTAAATGCAAATGTACCATAAGGACAATAGCAATTTGGCTGTAACACGAATATCCATCAAGAAAGCATTCAAATTCAAAACCCACAAGCCTCTCCAACATTTGATCGATAAAGGAAAAGGAAAAAATGGTCTTTTCTAGTAGCATCTTTTAATTTCCTATAATCCATACACACTCTCCACCCCATGATCGTTCTAGTTGGTATTAATTTATTTTGATCATTATAAACAACGGTCATACCTCATTTCTTAGGCACATATTGTACGAGACTCACCCACGTACTATTATAGATAGGATAAATAATGTCTGTATCAAGAATCTTGATAGTTTTGACCTTTACTACCTCTTGCATCATTAGATTATTCTCCTTTATGGCTGCACCATGAGCATATAGCTCTCATATATTAAGATTTTGTGCAGGCAAATTGAGGGGCTAATTCGCTTAATGTCGGTTATCTTCCATCTAAAGGCTCTCTTATGCTCTCTAAGGACTCTTAGGAGCTTTTCTTCCATCTCACCTATCAAGGAAGAAAAATGATTACCGGAAAGGAGTTTAAATTATCAAGACAAGCATACTTCAAATGAGGGGGAAGGGGTTTAAGTTCAAAGATAGGAGGCTCCTTGGTCAAGTTCATCATCTCATGTTCCTCCAATTTCCTTTTGTTAGACAATATTTCTTTCAAGAATTTAGCATAAATAGGCATTTGAAGTAAAACATTGGCAAATATTATGTTAATATGCAACTTTTTAAAGACTTTAAGAAATTTAGAGAATTACATATCTAACTTTTTCTTTTTCAATGCTATAGGAAAATAGGGAGGAACACTTATTGCTTCATTAAGGATGACCTATTTGAAAGAAGTTCTAGGCTTTGATGTCGATGCTTGCTTATTCTCCTCCTTATGTTGATGTTCCTCTTTCTTGTCATTGGGAATTGACTCATCCTCTTGGGATTATACTACATTCACCTTCAAGTCTACCTCTTTTCCACTCCTTAAGGTGATGTCCTTGACATGCTCTTTAAGATTTTTCTCCATGTCACTAGGCAATGTCCCTTGAGCATGCCGCGAGACCATACTTGAAATTTTTCCCACTTAGGTTTTCAAATTCCTAAGGTTGCTTCATTGCTTTGGAATCTCACTTTGGTATTAGCAATGAACTTGACCTTAAGCTCTTCCAAATTTGATTTTTTCTCTTGGGGTGGGTAATTAGGTGGTGGAGGTCTCCCCATGTTTTGATTGGATTGAGAGGTGCTTTGGCTACCTTGACTTTTCTATGTAAAATTTGGATAATTTCTCCATTCGGGATTATATGTTTGGAATAAGGATTGTTTGCTTGCCTATTGAAATTCCCAACATAATTGGCTTGCTCGGATAAGTATAAAAATAGATTTCCCACTTGACACTTAGTGCTATAGTGTCCACCTCCATATAACTTACTTGCGATGATTTGCACCTTCATCGTCGAAGCACTCATGCTATCAATCTTCTTGTTCAATGCTTCGATTTAAGATGAAAGGGCAGAGTATATGCCAATAGTGTGCACTCTCGCTGCCTTCTTTCCCAAATATCTATTAGTTTATCATTGGTAACTATTAGATGCCATTTCCTCTAACAACTTGTATGCCTTATCTATAGTTTTCCTCATGATTATGCCTCTCGCGGCTGAATTTATCATAGCTCGATTAGCGGGTGATGAACCATTGTAGAATATTTTCACTTGAAGCCATGTAGGTAAACCATGGTGTGGGTACCTCCTCAACAAATCCTTAAACCCCTCCCCATCTTCATACAAGGACTCCAAATCTAATTGCACAAATGTAGTAATGTTGTTCCTCATTTTTGCTGTTTTGGAAGGTGGAAAAGTACTTGGCAAGGAATACTTGTTGGTCGGTTGTCGTAGGCCTACCAAATTTAGACCTTACTCTTTAATATTTTTTTAACGAGTATAGAACGAGTAAGAGTTGATACCACGGGGATCAAGGCTAACTGATTCACTATTAACTCACTAATTAAGAAATTTAACTTCAAAATTGCTAACTTAACAAGTAAACTATAGAAATAAACAACAAATGGTTGGGGGAGGATTGAATTGAGTAAACAAATTGCAAAAATTAAAACCAATTAAAATGTAAAGTAATCAAAATAAAAATAACAATCAAGAATAGATTAAAGTAGGTTGAGGTTTTCTTCGTCGCCACTAGACAATGGGTTGTAATTTTCATATCAATATTATTAACAACTTGTCATTGAAATTATTAACCATAGGTAATAACAAGCTCTACCACCCCGATCTTTCCTTAGTTGCTCATTAGGTAGAACAAGCTCTTTACCTAATTTTCTTCCCACCAAACAACCTAGAATAAGCTCTCTAGATTTAACTCAATGGATGCATTAAAATAAGAAAGATAGATTGATCTAAGCAACAACTACACAAGCTTAGGTTATTCAACTTAGGTTATGTTTTTCATTGCAATACAAAAATATCCATAATCATTAATCACAATTTAATACACATGATTAGAAATTCAAGATAATTATGGATCCAAAATTTCTAATCTAATTGTAGGGGTTTCTCAAACCTAATTTGGTTGTGCACCCAAACAAAGCAAGAAAATAACCATTAAGACATTAAGCATATAAAAACATAAATAACTTTAATTGAAAAGTTGATCAATAACACCAAACATTTAATTATAAGAACCCATGTTTAGGACTTTGAAATCACCCTCAACCAAGAAGGAAGTCTATCCTAACATGATAACAAATGATATGAAAATTAAAACTAACAATATTTGGAGCTAAAAAAAAAACTTATTGATTGAAGAAGGAAGTTGAGATTGATGGTAGATTATGGATGTCTCCTCCTTGTAAAGTGTGTAAGGTGTGTTGTGTGATGTATTATATGTATCTAGTGTATATATATTACAAACATGTGCCAAAAGGTGTAAAGGGTTGGCACTTGAAGCAAATGAATCAATTTTTCTACACGGATGGTGCCTAGGCACCAAAACAGGGCGCCTAGGCACCAAAGAAGACAGTGAGCACAACGCCTAGGCACCGTTGCTGCTGTTTTTTTCTTATCCAGTTCAGTATTCTGATAGTATTCATTCTTTTTCAACTGGTTTTTGACCTCTTTCTAAGATGAATTGGATTTTGGTGCCTTCATAACAATTGTATTTATCTGTTAACTTTCCTTAGCTGCTTGAATCAGATCAATATCACATTTGTGGAGAGAGTTATGCTGAAAATACAAGGATTGCCATATCTGGAAGTTTTAGTGCACTTTTGACTTTTTAACTGCCCTTTTTGCTTTGAAATCAGTTGAACTGGGATAAGTTGTCAACATGAAATTTGTAGATCTAACATTTTTATTTCCAATGAGCCAAGATTTAGGTCAATAGGACTTTGGATCAGAAATGTATGCTTAAAATACAAAAACTGCCATAGAGGCACCATGTCAATGAAATTTTGCCCAAGAATGCTTGTTTCAATTTAGTTTGAGCTCATTTTCGATCTCTTGATTCCCAAACTGGTATCTCATGAAAAACATTAATAAAAACCTATTATTAACAAGAACAAAGCAAGAAAGACATAGAGGAATTAATATAAAATATGTAAAAATATGCATTTATCAAATTCCCCCACACTTAACCTTTGTTCGTCCTCGAGCAAACCTAAAACAAGATATAAACACAAACTAAGTTAATCTACTTTTGTAGGAAATCACGATTGCATTTACCACATGCAACAAACCTTTAAACCCATAGGACGAGTTGTCGTCTCGCGAGGGCTTCCAATGGTAATACCCACAAACACCTATGACACCTAACTTCCAACGATTAATTCTTAGGGAGCAACAAAATAATATGGTAATGAAATCAAACAAGTGTTGAATCTAACTCTTAGTTATTCAAAAGCAAATACACTTCCACAACAATCATACTCAAGTGTGTGTGTGTGAATATCCATTGTCAATAGTGATGAAACCATGCATGATTCAAATAAGTGAAATCCCATAGAACCTCACAAAAGCCATCTCCCGGTCTCTAATGAAATAGTCAAACACCATAGGCTCCTCCTTTGGCACACATCTCCACTACACCGAACGCACTACATGAAATCAAAAGTTTTAATAATAGTTATAATAGGGCCAAGGGGTAGTGTATGACATAAGAAAGAAAGGGATATGATGCAACGAAGATTCTAAAAACTTCAAGGAATGAGAGACATAAATCTCATCAAGGAATGCAAGTTTCAACATCGGGGCCTAATATCATTTTGTTGGACCCTTCTTCACCATTTTCACCAACTTTGTAATATCCCATTTTTAGTTGCAACTCACAATAAATTTCTTTCTCAATATTTTGCATCTTTCTTCCTTTTTTTTTTCTTTTTTTTCTCTTTTTTTGTATATATATATATATATTTAATATTTTTTCCTTCTTTTCTTCTTTCTTTGAGCCCCCCACACTTATCTTCTATTTCAACGCAAATTTCTTTTGCAAGCTCACCTTATCATCGAAGTGTCTCTCAAGTTCTAATTCCTTTTTAGAACAAGGGTAGGATAATAGTATATTTAGGCTAGGTAAGAAGATATGGTTATCACTGAAATAGCTTATTCAATAAAAAGCTCGAAGTGGCTCACTATGGGGGATGCTCTCTTGGAACATCATATGGGGAACAAACTAATTTGTCTATAGTGCTAGAAAGCCTGGTGCTTTAATCATTTTTCAAGTGATGCTCAGTCAGTTGTTCGCCTCGAAAGACCTCTGGAAAAGTTCTAATATTCAACTTCCACATGCCGAAACTTAAGTGATATTTAAAGCGAGGTTATAAGAACTACCTATTTTGACATGCTTGTCTCCATTTCTAAGAGAAGAGTCAAGGCCATGGATCACCATTACACTTTATCATAATTTCACAAGTCCGTGGTTAGGGTTGGTGTTTGATTGTGTGACAGTAGAACTTCTGATTGTGTTTTATATTCTCTCCCAAGACATATCATCTCTACCACTAAAAGTTAACCCACAACATCTGTATTTATGGGTTTAACCTCCTAATGAGGCTTTGTAAATTCCACTAGCTATCAATTTTCACATATATGACTACTGCATGTACTAATGCCTATATCTCTATAGTGATTAGTCCATGGCATGCATTACACTAGCACTTTTTGCAACACTAACTCTCGATCTTAATCACAACAATAAAAAATCATTTCAAAGTTGGCCACACATTAAAAAGCATTAAGAACATAATACATGCTAAATATAAAAAAATCATCATCGTCACCACAAACAAGATATCAATTCATAAATTTATAAAAATAGCTTCTAAGCCTTGATAAAAAATGTTTTAGTTCATATTGAAACAAAGCAAATACCATATGTCTCCCAACATCATGGTTTTTATAATTTTCTCAAAACTAAATGATAAGTGCATGTTTCAATATATTTTTAAATTGATTCATTTACACTTTCCTTGCTTTGTTTTTATTAACATTATATTTTTATTAATGCTTTATGTTTCATGGACAAAAAGAGATCAAAAGGAGCCAAAAACAAAATCAAATAAGACGACACATTCTATGAGCAAATTGGGAGATAATCTTTCATTAGATGAAAGAAGCATCACAATTAGAAAAAAAGGATCATTTTCATATAATTTCATAATATGTAGATCAAAATATATGCAAGAAATCACTTGGACTTTGCAAGTGATTGTTGGGCTTGCAATAAATTCAAAATCACATATTTCTAGACTTGGGCAACTTTCATATTTTGGTCATAAGTTGGTGCTCAAAAGCCTTTTCCAATTGAATCTTGATCCATTGGAAATCTAAGACAGAGAGCTACAACTTTGTTGTTGGAAATATAGCTTAATTATGCCTTGATAAAAGCAAAACATACATCCAAATGTCTATATTGGAAGGTACAAGTGATAAGTTCATATTTTTACATATTTTGTATCAATTCCTCTATGTCTTCCTTACTTTGTTCTTGTGAATAATAGTTTTTTATTAATATTTTGTGTGTGATAGGAGTTTGGAATCAATGGATCGAAAATGAGTCAAACGAAGTTAAAACAAGCATTCTTGGGCCAAATTTTATTGACACGGTGCTACTACGGTAGTTTTTTTATTTTGGGTATAAATTTCTAATCCAAATTGCTATTAACCTGATTCTTGGCTCATTGGCAATATAAGTGATTGATATACAACTTTCATGTTGATAACTTATCCTAGTTCAATTGATTTCAAAGAGAACAATGCAGTTAAATAGTCAAAAGTGCCCTGAAACTTCCAAATATGGCAGTCTTTGTATTTTTGGCACAACTATCCTCACAAATGTGATATTGATATAATTCAAGTTGCTAAATAAAGCGGACATATAGGACTATAATTTTTATATAGATACAAAAGCTAATTCATCCTAGAAAGAGGTCAAAATATATTTAAAAATAAATAAACAGTGTTAGAACACTGAACTAGATAAGAAAAAAACAGTAGCAACAACGCCTAGGTGCCCTATTTTGGTGCCTAGGCGCCATTCGTGTAGAAAAATTAATTTCTTTGCTTGGAGTGGAGACCCTTTACAACTTTTGGTACATGTTTGTGATATGTGTAAGCTAGATACATATAATACATCACACAACATACCTTACACACTTTACACCAAATCACACAACACATCTTACATATTTTACAACAAATCACAACATCATCTCACACTTTTAAAACACGCTATCCTCTTAACATACATAGTAATTTTTCTCACTCACTCTCTAGAATTGATACACACCTTTGTGAAGCAATCTTGGGGGTCTTAGGCATCAAGAAAAATGAAGTGGAAGAGACTTGGAGGAGGAGACATCCATAATCCACCATCAACCTCAACTATCTTCTTCAATCAGTAAGTTTTTTTTTTGGCTCCGAATATTATTAGTTTTAATTTTCTTGTCATTTCGGTTGAAGGTGATTTCAAAACCCTAGGCATGGGTTTTTTTAATTAAATATTTGGTATTATTGATCAACTTTTCAATTGAAGTTGTTTATGTTTTTCTACGCTTAATGTCTTAATGGGTATTTTCTTACTTTTTTTAGGTGTGCAACAAAATTAGGTTTGAGAAACCCCTACATCTAGATTAGAGATTTTGGATCCGTAATTGTCTTGAATTTTTAATTATATATAGTAAATTTTGATTAATGATTATGGTATATTTTTTGTTAATTATAATAAAAAACATAACCTAAGTTGACCCAAGCTTGTGTGCTTGTTGCTTAGATCAATCTATATTTCTTATTTTAATGCATCTATTGAATTAAATCTAGAGAGCCTGTTCTAGGTTATTTGGTGGGTAGAGAATGAGGTAGAGAGCTTGTTCTACCTAATGAGAAACTAAGGAAAGATCAGCG
Source organism: Paulownia fortunei (assembly GCA_019321725.1). Classification (NCBI taxonomy): domain Eukaryota; kingdom Viridiplantae; phylum Streptophyta; class Magnoliopsida; order Lamiales; family Paulowniaceae; genus Paulownia; species Paulownia fortunei. The sequence goes on along the minus strand of CM033107.1, from coordinate 11,286,864 downwards.
TAGCAGAGCTCGTAACCTACAGTAGATAATTTCAATGACAAGTTGTTTATAACATTGATATAAAAATTACAACCCATTGCCTAGTTGCGGCGAAGGAAACCTCAATCTACATTAATCGATTGTTCATTGTTATTTTGATTTTGATTGCTTTACATTTTGATTGGTTTTATTTTTTCAAGTTATTTACTCAATTTGATCCTGCAACCGTTTGTTGTTTATTTCTAGAGTTTACTTGTTGAGTTTTAGCTCTAGATTAGCAATTTGAAAGATAAATTTCTTAGTTAGTGAGTCGATAGTAAATCAATTAGCCTTGATCCTCATGGGATCAACTCTTACTCAATTTGTACTCATTCAAAAATTATTGAAGAGTAGGATTTAAATTTTGTAGGCCTACGACAACTGACCATGTTTTTAGCATTGTTGTCGGGGATCAAGCGTCTAATTGATTCATTATCCTTTTTAGTTTTTTATTTTACTTTACTTACTTCTTTTTGTTAGTTTAATTTAGTTTGTTTTCTTCTTATTTTCAGGTTTTATGTCATCCGAGGATTTAAACCTGAGACTTGAGCAGATTTGAATTAATTTGAACACTCCGCTGCCACCATTACCACCACTTTCACCTATATCTCCAACCCAAGCTCGAGTTTGAAGCCCTTCCTCCTACTTCTAAATCTCCTCATCAACCCAAAACTATTGAAATGACACATAATCATAGAACATTGAAGGAGTTGGCTGCTCCTAATTTTGAGAATCAACCATTTTGTATCACATATCCTAACAAGGAAGCTGGCTTTGAACTCAAATCCGGGATGATTCATCTTTTACCCACATTCCATGGTTTTGCTAGTGAGGATCTAAATAAATATTTGAAGAAATTTTATGTTGTGTACTCTAGCATGAAACCGGTAGGCATTTTAGAAGAAAACATCAAGCTCATTGCCTTTCCTTTTCATTAGCGGATTTGGCAAAGGCATGGCTTTATTATCTACCATCTAGCACGATTACCAAATGGAACAAAATGCAAAAGGTGATCCTTGAGAGGTATTTTCCAACATCCAAGATAGGGGGCATCCGAAAAGAAATATGTGGTATTCAAAAATACAATGGGAAATCTCTCTACGAGTATTGGGAAAGATTTATAAAGGTGTGCCAGCTGTCTTTGTCATCAAATTAGTGATCAACTTCTCATCTAATATTTCTATGAGGGGCTTATGCTAATGGAAATAAGCATGATTGATGCTGCAAGTGGAGGGACTTTAGTTGATAAGACACCTGAGGCAACAAAGAATCTAATTGAAAATATTGTTGTAAATTCTCAACAATTCATCATCCATAATGATCCACCGCCACCACCTAAGAGTGTCAATGAGGTGAACGCATCACTTCTTGAACAAAAGCTCTCACACCTCAACTCTTTAGTGCAATAAATGGCTGTAGGGCAACACGTTAAAGCATGTGGAGTATGTTACATGGTAGGGCATCCCACAGATATGTGTCCATCCCTCTAAGAAGGTTCTATAGAGCAAGCAAATGTGATTGGTGATTTTTCCAGTCAACCATGGCAAGGATATAATCATTTCTCCAACACTTATAATGAAAGATGGAAGGATCATCCCAATTTAAGATACGAGAACCAACAACAATAGCCCACCCCGTTTCAAATGCCAAACTGATCATCCAGTTATCTCTAATCGAATGTGCAACCACCCTTCCAATCTCCACAATAATTGGGCACATCCTTAGAGGATCGCGTGAAAGCACTTGCTGTAATACCCAAGCCTCACACTACTCACTTCGCCAATATGATTCATGCACTACATGATACTTATATGCTAATTTTCATTAACATCTACATCGCATCTTTTATAGCATTCTTAATTATTTTGCCTCCAATGCCATCACTTGATATTAATGGTTGAGATCCTACAACCTAATTAAGTAATTCTATATTTAGATAAGACAAAGAATATATTGATCAATATAGTGGATATTCATAGGTTATATGTTATAATTTTAAAAGTGTTAAAGGTGTCATTAGTAAGCTTATATGATTCAATTCAAATTGATCGGGGGTTTTTAAAGGTATACCTCCATAGATTAACATACTTGGGATATTGGACATGATATAATATGATTTAAGTATCATATCACAAGGTTCCTATGTGCATGTGATTTTAGAAAATGAAAACTAGACAATCATTTAAGAATCGGGTGTCAATCGATTTAGAGACCGAATGAAACGGTTAAGAAATTAGGGCAAATACTTATTATCCGATCATATGAAAATTAAAATAGGTTGTAAATAGATAAATAAGTAATTAAAAACACTAGATTAGGGCTGTATAAGGTGTGAAAAATATCATATTTGAACCACAACTTGACACCTCAACCTTTGCCACCTCAAGCTCCCACCTCAACCTTTCTTCATTTCTATCCTTGAGCCACAACCAAAAGCTATTTTCTGAGCTATTTCACCTCCAAAACCTTCATATTGAATGTTAAAAATTGCTCTCAAGTAATTCCAAGTAATGAAAAAAAGTGAAGGAAGCAAAGGGAAGTAAGGAGGAGCAAGTTGAATCTAAAATCTGTGCATGGGTGAACTTTAATTCATATTTTTTATTTAAGTTCTTGAATTGTTTGAGGGTTTATGATTTTTAAAGCTTTTATTATTCATTATAATCATGTTAGGATGTTATTTGTGGTCTTATAATTCAGAAAAGAAGGATTTTTAGTTGCAAAATCACAATAAAAATAACTAGGGACAGAAACTGTATACTTGCTGATTTTTGATATTTATGCTTTATATATGTATAATAACTTGATTAAAACTTGTGTATTTCACCATATATGTGTTTACATATGATCCTGGGTGATGTATGTAAGTTTAGAGAGGTTATAAATTGTAATATAGTGTGATAATTAAAGAGGTGCTCAAAACTGTCTTCTTTGAAATTCAGATTCTGTCCTATGTGAATGGTGCCGGTTTTACATCAATAAATCCATTAGGTTTGGTAGTAATTTCACCTGGTTGTCTCCTTATATATGTTATCTAAGCATGGTGAAAATTTTGGAGTAGTTGAATATACTTATGGGTGTCAAAACCATTAATGTCATGAAGTGTGCAAAACTGTCATGGTAGTGTTTCAGTATGTCGTGAAGAGAGCTGAACTTGGGAAGCTATATCCATGATTTTTATAAATTCTATGATATGGTTACATTTATATACATGTTATCTAAGTGTGGTAAAAAGTTGGAGTGATTGGATATGCTTAGGGATGTCAAAATTATCATGCAACTAAATTGGACAGCAAGAAAATATGAAAATGTGAATCTGCCCCATTTTATAACTTAGCATATTTCAACCTAGACATGTTGCTATTGAGTGGTAAAAATTAGGTACATGATATTAGAGTTATATTACTTCAATTATATAATGTTTACATGTATCTAAGATGAGAAATTAAGGCATTTGAGGGACTAGATTGGTTTCTAGCTTGTGAAAGCATGATTGTTACCTAGATAGCTTGGTGTTTAAGGTCTTAGTATGATATTTTATCCTTTCAACTTGTCAAATTGGGAATGGCGTATGATGTTGGGTAATATTACAGGATATTTTACATCTAAGATTGGAGAGGAACAATAAATAAATCTGGACTAAGCCACCAACCAAGTGAAAGGTAAGTAAAGATCCATTTGCAACTACAATGCATGAACATAGTATGCCTTGAAGTATTTATACCTAATGTGTTGATGATATTAATTTTGACTGAGTCTTATGATTCTTGAAAATGTTGAGAGCAAGATGACTTGCATTTCGCATTGAACATATCATTCATGAGCATTTACATGTGCATGCATGACATATGAGTATAGTGGAGGTTTTTGCATGCACGATATGACTTGAGACATAGTTTTCAAAAAGAAAATATTTTGGTTGGCCACTAACAGTGTACCGAGGTATGCGAGGCATGCTTATATGATATTTTGGGGCACCGTGAGTGTTACTTATTGGAGGATCACTGGGGTTGACAGGGGTGTACCTCTGGTGGTCATGAGAGGGTGGACCACTTGACTATGCCCTTATTGACTCCGCCAGTTGAAAGACTTTTGAAGGATCATAGGGGAAGACAGGGGTGGACCTCTGGTGATCCCAGGAAATGGCCCTTGGACTGAGTCATTTGTTTATGGCCATGTGATTATTGATATTGTTCATAGCTCTATCTGATGCATAGTAGGTGGGCCAAGGGCCCAATAAATGAAGTGATTTTTAATAAAAGCTCTTTGATTTATGAGTACTCAATTTGACATATTTATAGGGTCATATCTTAGAGTTGAGTTGCATGAGATTTTATATCATACTTTGTTCATGCATAATTTTTACATATTGAATGTTAGCTCATGTAGTTCATGCATTGTAGGTGAATATGGTGAGACTTGAGACCTTTGGTTTACTAGCTGGCAGTGGAGCTCCTACAGGCTTTCAAAGATAAATGTACTTGGATGATGATCTGTTGGGCTATTTTGTGGGCTGTGTTTTTTATTTTACAGTTATTGTATTATATTAGTGACTTTATCCTGTATATCACTTTTAAAACTCCTTTGTGATATGAAGTTTGGGTTTGTGATGGTTTTGATAGACTTGGTTAATGTTTAATAACTACCTATGTAGATACAGTGTTAAGGATATGAAAACACTTTACTTTTATCAATGTTTTGTTGAACTGAGTAGAAGAAAAAAAGTTATACACATGCATACGTGCACAAATTATGTTGCACAGGTTGTTTATATATATTTATACATATTATTGGGAGGTTGTGACAAAGAGTGGTATCAGAGCCCAGGTCTTGATTCTGTAGACTGTCTATGTACATGATATTTGAACTTGTGGAGCACAGCCATACCAGTATGTTTTATTTTATGTTTTATTGTATTATATATTTCATGAATTATATTGTCCATTTGTTATAAACAAAATGGTATTGAAGTCATGGTGATAACTAGGGGTGAAAGTAGTAGTGGAGCCTGAACCCCAAGAGAGTAAACACCTATTCTGAATAATGATTGTGATGTTATCATCAATCGACTTACAGACTTGTTGAACGATAATCAGAGCAAATTCAGCAACTTATCCAGTAGAGGGATATCGGTGGACAACTAAGGGCTGAAATGGTTCAACGACAACCTCGAGTAGAATAAGTGGAGATAGTTGGGGAAAGATTCAGAAAATTGAGCCCACCGGTGTTTGAGGATGCACTAGATCCTACAGCTGCTGAGGATTGGTTGAGAACTCTTGAAAATATATTTCACTACAATAGAGTTTTAGAAGAAGAGAAAGTGATGTGTGCATCCTTTATGCTTCGATGCAGTGCTAGACATTGGTGGGATATAATGAGAAGCATCGAAGATATCACCATTATGACTTGGGATAGATTCAAATAAATACTTCACAGCTCTAGTTCGTGCAATGAAGATGAATGAATTTATACAGCTATGATAAGAAACTATGACAGTTGGAGAATATAATCGTAAGTTTGAACAGCTATCTAGATTTGCCACACATATGGTCAATACTGATGTATTGAAAGTTGAAAGGTTTCTTGAAGGCTTGAGACCAGAGCTATATAGAGATAAGAATCCAAGGAGTGACATACTCACAAGTTGCTGAGAGAGCTTTAGTGTAGAATAAGCTGAACTTAGAATTTCTCATGCTCAAGAGATTCGACGCCAATTTAAGCAAGGATAGTGGCAACGATAGGTTGGAAATGAAAAGAAGAGACCATTTCAAATGCAGAATCAAAAATCTAAATTCTAACCTGGACAAGGGTAACAACAGTGGGACCAGAGTAAGCGTACAAAGATTGATCAAGTCAAAGCACCAATGTCGCAGCCTACTTGTCCTAAATGTGGTGGTCACCATAGTAGAGTCTGCCCGACAGAGACTAGAACCTACTTTGTGTGTGGGAAGGTTGGACATACTGCCAGAGCATGTCCAGATAATCCAAATATGATAGGACAAAGAAAAGTACCAGCTAGAGTCTTTACCATCACTAGATCAGATGCTGAGGTGAACTCATCAGTGGTATTAGGTAAATTCTCTATCTTTTGTACCCCAACATTTGTGTTGTTTGATTCTGGAGCTACACACTCATTTATATCCACTGAGTATGTGAAGAGGCTGGGTAGAGTACCTGATACTGTTGAGTTCAGTTACAATGTGATAATCTCTTCTAGAGATTCAAAACAAACTAACCATGTTTTAAGAGATTGTGATATTCCCATTGAAAATAGAGAACTCTATGTTGATTTAATTGTATTGGCCATGAATGACTATGATATTATTTTGGGTATGGATTGGTTGTCAAAGTATCGGGCTATAATAGATTATCTAAGAAAGACAGTAACTTTTCAACCTCCTGGTGAGGAACCGTTCACCTTTATTGGAATCGTATAAAGTTTCACATTAAGAGCCCAAAGATTATTAGATAGTGGTTGTGAAGGATATTTGGCGAGTGTTATGAGCATTGAAGAACAACACCATCCTATCCTCAATGAAGTGCCAGTTGTCCGGGAATATCTAGAAGTATTTCTTGATGATCTTCCTGGATTACCACCAGACCGTGAGATAGAGTTTGTCATTGAACTAAATCTAGGAACACATCCAATATCTAAAGCTCCATACCGAATGGCACCAGCTGAGTTGAAAGAATTGAAGATACAAATACAGGAGTTATTAGATAAAGGTTTTATCAGACCTCTTTTCACCATGGGGTGCACCGATTCTATTTATGCGTAAGAAGAATGGTACAATGCGACTGTGTATAGACTATCGAGATTTAAATAAAGTTACAATCAAGAATAAGTATCCTCTGCCTAGAATAGAAGACTTATTTGATCAGCTCCAAGGTGCATCTATATTTTTAAAAATTGATCTGCGATATGGGTACCATCAACTAAAAATAAAAGAGGATGCTGTCACCAAGACAGCATTTAACATGAGATATGGACATTATGAATTTTTGGTAATGCCATTTGGGTTGACAAATGCTCCAGCATCTTTTATGGATTTGATGAACTGGGTATTTAAAAATTTTCTTGATAGATTTGTTATTGTGTTTATTGATGATATCCTGATTTACTCTAGCACAAAAGAAGAGCATGGTGAACATCTAAGAATGGTTTTAGAGGTTTTGAAAGAGAAACAACTATATTCTAAATTTAAGAAATGTGAATTTTGGATTGATCGAGTGGTATTTCTGGGATATATAATATCAGGAGCAGGAATATCTGTAGATCCAAGTAAAGTAGAAGCTATTAATAGTTGGTTACAACCATAGATTTGTGATTAGCTGGATATTACCATAGATTTGTGGAAGGATTCCCCAAGATAGCTTCTCCTTTGACATAATTAACTAGAAATTGTGTGATATTTAAATGGACGGATGCTTGTGAGAAAAGTTTTCAGGAATTGAAGAAGAGGTTAACTTCAGCTCCTATTCTTTCTATTCCATCAGGTACTGGAGGCTTTGTAGTTTATAGTGATGCTTCAAAAAATGGGTTGGGATGTGTATTGATGCAAAATGGTAAAGTAGTTGCATATGCATCCAGACAACTTAAAGAGTATGAGAAGAATTATCCCACACATGATTTAGAGCTTGCTGCGGTGGTGTTTTCACTTAAGATATGGAGACATTATTTGTATGGTGAACGATGTGAGATATATACTGATCATAAGAGCTTGAAATATTTCTTCACCAAAAAAGAGTTAAATATGCGACATCGAAGATGGTTGGAGTTAGTGAAAGATTATGATTGTGTTATTAACTATCATCCTGGTAAGGCTAATGTTGTGGCTGATGCATTGAGCAGGAAATCAACACAAAATACTACAGTTTTAGCTTTGACTCAAAAACCAGAGTTAATTGAACTACAGAAAATGGATGTAGAAATTATACAATAGGGATCAGTAGAGGCCAAATTTGCAGCTTTGACACTCCAACCGACTTTGATTGATAGAATTCAATAGGGACAACAAGTTGATGAATATGTTACTAAAATGATGAAAGATATAGCTTCAGAAAAGTTTTTTGATTTTTAGATATCAGAGAATGGTATCTTGCGGTTTCAAAAAAGATTATATGTGCCTAATGTAGACAACATTAGGGAACATATTTTGGCAGAGGCACATTCAACACCATATTCAGTGCATCCAGGAACTACTAAAATGTATAGAGATTTGATAATGCATTACTGGTGGCCAGGTATGAAAAGATATGTTGCTCAATTTGTACAACAATGTTTGATATGTCTACAAATAAGGGCAGAACATCAAAGACCAGCAGGAACCTTGCAACCTTTATTTATTCCAGAATAGAAATGGGAAAGAATTACAATGGATTTTGTGTTGGGATTACCTAAAACAGTTAAAGGTCACAATGCTATTTGGGTTATCATTGACAAGCTAACTAAATTTGCTCACTTTCTTCCAATATGTTCTACTTATTCCATGGACCGTTATGCACAGATATATATACAGGAAGTGGTCAGACTTCATGGGGTACCACTATCTATTATTTCTAATAGAGATTCAAGGTTTTTGTCTATGTTTTGGAAGAGTTTACATAAGGCATTGGGAACACAATTATCTTTCAGTACTGCATATCATCCTCAAACTGATGGACAATCAGAGCGAACAATATAAACATTGGAAGATATGCTTAGAGCTTGTGTATTAGATTTTCATGGTCAATGGAGCAAATTTTTACCTTTAGTGGAATTCTCTTATAATAACAGTTATCAGTCCACTATTGGAATGGCCCCCGATGAAGCATTATATGGTAGAAAATGTAGATCTCCAGTTCATTGAGATGAAGTTGATGAAAAGAAGCTTTTGGGCCCAAATATGATTCAAGAAATGACAGAAGCTGTGGCATAAATTCGTCAACAAATGCAGACTGCCCAGAGCCAATAGAAAAGTTATGCTGATCAAAGAAGAAGAATGTTAGAATTTTGCAGTAGGAGATCAGGTATTTATGAAGGTATCTCTAATGAAGGGATTATGTGGTTTGGAAAGAAAGGAAGCTAAGTCCTAGATATATTGGTCCATTTCATATTATCGAATGAATTGGGGATGTTGCTTACAAACTCGACCTACCTGGATCAATGTCTCAAGCGCATAATGTATTTCATGTATCAATGGGATTGGAATTAGCCCCTTAATTCCAAGAACCTCACAAATCAAGGGAAACACCTTGCAATGCATCTCGAATACCAAGTCTTACATGAATAGCAAGTTAATCTTTTCTGTTACGAATACCATGCAAATACGGTCCCTCCATCAACTAATCTCCCGATTAAGTTTAGGGCATGGATTATTAGTTGAAACCCTATTTTGACTTAATAAATATGATTCTATTTCTAGTCACATTGACCCTTTGATGAATCACTAGAAAACCCTATGTCTAGTATTTATCCTGCCTTAGCCAAGGTGTTCGGATCATGGACTATGAAAACATAAGAGGTTCTCCTATTCTAACAGATAGGTGATGGATCCTTTATTGATTACTCATTGACCTCCATACAGGAAGATCATATGTAATACCCAAACCTCACACTACTCACTTGGCTAATATAATTCATGCACTACATGCTACTTATATGCTAATTTGCATTAACATCTACATCACATCTTTTATAGCATTCTTATTCATTATACCTCCAATGCTATCACTTGATGTTAGTGGTTGAGATCCTACAACCTAATTAAATAATTCTATATTTAGATAAGATAAAGAATAGATTGATCAACATAGTGGATATTCATAGGTTATATGTTATAATTTTAGAAGTGTTAAAGGTGTTACTAGTAAGCTTATATGATTCAATTTGAATTGATCGAGGTGTTTTAAAGGTATACATGCATAGATTAACATACATGGGATATTGGACATGATATAATGTGATTTAAGTGTCATAATACAAGGTTCATATATGCATGTGATTTTAGAAAATGAAAACTAGACAATCATTTAATAATCGAATGTCGATCGGTTTGGAAATCGAATAAACGGTTAAGAAATTAGGGCATAATGTATTATCCGATAATATGGAGATTAAAGTAGGTTGTACATAGATAAATAAGTAATGAGAAACACTAGATTAGGGTTGTATAAGGTGTGAAAAATATCAGATTTGAACCACAACTTGCCACCTCAACCTTGCCACCTCAAGCTTTGCCACCTCAAGCTTCCACCTCAACCTTTCTTCATTTCTATCCTTGAGCCAACGACCAAAAAACTATTTTCTGAGCTATTTCACTTCCAAAACTTCATATTGAATGTTACAAATTGCTCTCAAGTAATTCCAAGTTAAAAAAAAAAGTGAAGGAAGCAAAGGGAAGTAAGGAGGAGCAAGTTGAATCTAAAATCTATGCATAAGTGAGCTTAATTCATGTTTTTTTATGTTCTTGAATTGGTGAGGGTTTATGATTATTAAAGCTTCTATATTGATTTAATCATGTTAGGATGTTATTTGTGGTCTTTTAGTTCTAAAATAATGATTTTTATTGCAAAATCACAATAAACTCACTGGGACAGAAACTGTATACTTGCTCATTTTTTTATATTTATACTTTATATATGTATAAATAACATGATTTAATTAAAACTGTGGTTTTCACCATATATGTTATATATTATGATCTAGGTGATGCATGTAAGTTTAGAGAGGTTATAAATGTGATACCCGAACCTCTCACAACTCACTTGGCCAATGTGATTCATGCATTACATGCTACTTATATGCTAATTTGCATTAACATTTACATGGCATCTTATATAGCATTCTTAATCGTTAGACCTCTAATGCTATCACATGATATAAGTGGTTGAGATCTTATAACCTAATTAAGAAATTCTATATTTAAATAAGAAAAAGAATAGATTGGTCGATATATTGGATATTCATAGGTTATATGTTATAATTTTGGAAGTGTTAAAGGTGTTACTAGTAAGTTTATATGATTCGATTTAATTAGATCGATGTGTTTTAAAAGTATACATCCATGGATTAACATACTTGGGATATTGGACATGATATAATGTGATTTAAGTGTCATAATACAAGGTCCATATGTGCATATGATTTTAGAAATACAAACTAGACAATCATTTAAGAATCGGATGTCAATCGGTTTGGAGATCGAATGAACGGACATAGGAATTACCTATGGGAATGAATGGTGACTAAGATAGGTTGCAACCAAATAAGAATATGTGAGACACACAAGATTAGGGCTGCAAGATAAGAGGAAAAATCAGATTATACCATTACATGCCACCTCAAGCTTTGCCACCTCATGCTTTCACCTTAAGCTTTCTTATTAATCTCAAGCTAACACCTCAAACCCTTCACCCTTAAGCCACGACCAGACCTTGATTTCAGCCATTTTCATCTTCCAAACACACACCTTAAGGTATCCAAGTGCTCCAAATTGATTCCAAGTTGAAATAAAAGCAAGAAAAGCAAAGGAGAAGTGATTACCATCAAGTTTAACCTCAAAATCTGCATAGGTAACACTTATCTACGGTTTTGCCTTTGGTTTTCAGATTATTCTGAATGGTTTTATTATTTAATAAGCTTTAATATCTCTTATAAAGTGTTAGGAAGTTTTTAGTTAGACTTTGGTGCACAAAGAAAGGGTTTTTGATGACAAACACTTAATAGGAAATACTTGTGGCAGAAACTGTCACCTTACTATTTTCTTGTATTTTAGGCTTCAAAAGTGTATGGTATGTTGAATGAAACCTGTAATTATCATCATATACATGTTTATATATGGGTTAAGAGTATTGGAATAAATTTTCATCGGTTAGAAATTGAAATAGGGCATGATATTGAAGAGATGCTCAAAACTATCACCATCGAATTTCAGATTCTGTCCTATGTGAAGTGGACTTGTTTTACAGTGTTAAATCCATTATTTTGGCAAGGATATAACCTGGTTGTCTCTTTTATATGTTATATAAGTGTGGTGAAAATTTGGAGTGATTGAATATACTTAATGGTGCCAAAACCATTAATGTCATGAAGTGCGTAAAACTGTCACGGTGGGAAAAATCTGTTTCAGTATGCTGTGAAAGGAGCTGAACTTGGGAAGCTATATCCGTGATTTTTAGCCATTCAATGACATGGTTACATTTTTTTTTATGTTATATAAGTGTGATAAAAATTGTGGAGTGAATGAATATGTCTAAGGGTGTCAAAATCATCATGCAAATTAATGTGGCAGCAAGAAAATGTGAAGTGGTGAATCTGTCCCATTTGGTTCATTAACATGTTCCAGCATAGATGTGGTGCATTTGATCCCTAACATTTAGGAAAATGTTGTAAGAGTTATAATACATCAATTAAGTGAGGTTAGTATACATTTAAGATATGGAACAAAGGTACGTAGAAGGTTGTATTCGGTTATAGTTTCTAAGTGGTAAGGTTGTTTAGTTAAATTGAGATTCAAGATCTTTATACTACATTAGGTATAATGAACTTGTTAATTGAGGATGGTGATTGATATCTTGTATTTTTACAGATTGTTTCACATCTAGGGTTGGGGAGTAATACTTAAGAAACCTAGAAGTAACACACAACCGATCAAAGGTAAGTAAAGATTCATGTGCAACTACAATGCATAGACATAGTAAATGTGTGATTTATATGTAATACCATTGATCATATGTGCGTAGCAGAGGGCATGCATTACTGTCATTCATGTCCATTGAGCATACATACATGGGCATTGGCACGTGCATACATCATATACAAGCATTGTGATAAATCGTGCATTGCACGGCATGATTCTGAGAAAGAAAATATTTTACTGACCACTACTAGTGCACCGAAGCATGCATGGATTTGCATGGTTTTATGCATGGATTTGCAGGTTCGCATGCATGGATTTGCATGCGTATGAGTGTGCATGGATTTGCATGCTTTTATGATTATTGGCCATTGGATTATGGCGATGTGCAGAGCTCTTTTCCGGTGCATGGGATAGTAGCGTTGGTCAGGGGCCCAAGAAAGAAATGATTTTGAGAGAAATATTTTGATGCATAAAATTGCATTGTGGGCATAGCATTTGAGATGCATGAATTGATATTGTGAATTATTCTTTGACATGCATAATCATTACTTGCTGAGCGTTAGCTCATATAGTTTATGCATTGTAGGTGAGTCTGGTGATACTTGATACCATGGACTTACTGGGCAAGCTGTTGGGGTTCCTACAGGTTCTGAGGATCAGTGTACATGGATGACGACCTGTTGGGTTGATTGTTAACTTATTTGATTTTGTAGTCTATTGTATTAGGTTTTGGATTTGTACAATGTGTTACTTTTATAACTTTTCTGTACACGGGTATATAAATATTATGATTGTTATGGGTCCTCTGCATGTATATATATTAGTCTGTGAGTGGGAAAATATTTATTATTTATTAATATGTTGCAGAAAAAAAATAATAATAATGCATGCACACAGGCTCTATCATGTTAAATTATACTATATATATAGTTTTGTAGTAATGGGGGTGTTACGAGTGGTACAGAGCCCAGTTTGTGGTTCTGTAGACTGTCCATGACATGACCTTTGAAACTGGTGAGCACAACCATTGTAAGTTTTATTTGGTAAATTCATTTTGTATTTCATAATACTATTGGCCATGTGTTTTAAATTTTGTATTAAATAATGTTGAGGGAGACTCATCAGTAGTAACAGTATAACTTTATGGTTGGTATTCTATCTTTAGAGCTACATATCTCTATATCTACTATGTATGTAATAAGACTGATGGTACTGTATATATATATATATGAGGTCAATTACAATGTTTTAATTCCTTCTATTCAAGATACTAAATAGATTTTAGAGTTGCAGGACTGTTATACTAGATTATGATATAACCGTGTTGATGATTTATTAACAGGTATAACTTTATGGTTGGTATTCTATCTTTAGAGCTACATATTCTCTATTATCTACTATGTATGTAATAAGACTGGATAGGTACTTGATATATATATATATAGTCAATTACAATGTTTAATTTCTTGGAGGTTATATAAATGATTTTGAGTTGCAGGTTAATTTTGTATATTGGCAATTTGATATAATTTTGTTGTTGATTGATTATGAGAATTATGAGGTGGATTATTCAGGTATTAACAGGTATAAATTTATGGTTTATTCTATCTTTAGAGCTACATATTCTCTATTATCTACTACGTATGTAATAAGACTGGATAGGGTACTTGATATATATATATATGAGGTCAATTACAATGTTTTAATTCCTTCTGGAGGTCAAGATCAACTAATAGATTTTAGAGTTTAGGTTAATTTTGTTATATTGGCTAGGATTATGATATAACCTTTTGTGTTGATTGATTTATTGAGAATTATGCATGGTGGATTATTTCAGGATTATTAAGACTTTTAAATTCTAGGTGATGAAAATTTAGAAATTTTATGGAGGCCATAGCAGGAAAATGTTTACTATTTGTAGAAAATAAGGAAATTGTCAAATTATAATTTTTATAGTTACCGTGAAAGAGAGTTGTAAGAAAGAGTTATTATCGATCTTTGGGTTGTGTTAGAATTTTTAGAAATGACCAAAGTTTACTAAAAATCCATTTGTGTGATCTTAGATCTCTTGATACATGTTGAAAAGAAGTTTTGGCATGTTATTGACTAACCAATTGATTTTATCCTGGATATAGTTGTAAGAACAAATCCAATCTCTCTTTTAGTTTATCATATACACCTATTGGAATTCGATGAACCTTAAGTGATATTGTTATAATGTTGGGCAAGGCATTAAGGTTTAGTAATTCTCCTAAACAAGCTCCACTTCATATTCACCTACAAGAAAGATGAATCTTGAGGTTATGTATTTTTTTTTTGCAACTGAATTGAGTAATAATTTGTAATAAGTACAGATTTTCATATTAAGGTTTATTTGATAAATTAAGATGAGCTACTGTGATCTTGAGGAATTAATTTTAAGTTTGAATTAATTATGAATTTCTTGTTGTGCCATTGGTTGACTAATGCCTTAATTATTTTGATATACATGATGAATAATGTGTTTGATGATTCTATATGGGTATGTTTGGGATGATATTCATTGATGATATCTTAGTATATAATGAGGAGAAATATGATTAACCTTTCAATATAATCTTGCAAACTTTAAGAAAGTAAAAATTATTTGTTCGATTTAGTAAATGCGAGCTTTCGTTATGTAATACAATATTTATTTTGGTACTAGTAATTTTCTTAAGAAAGTGTCCTTGTAACTATTCAAAACTTTGAGGTTGTACTGAAATAGAGAAGACCAATAAATGTGATAGAAATAAGAAATATTTTCTGGGTTAGTGATATTATTGGGTATTCAGTCAAAAATTTCTCCTTAGTTGTTACTGCTTTATTTCATCATACATACAGGTATATGAAATTTGAATGGTTCGCTAAGTGGGAAGAAATTTATAATTACTTAAAGAGAATTGAATTGAGCTTCAGTAGTGACTCCAACTTTAGATATAAGTTATTTATTGTGTATAGTGGTTTATCTCATTGTGTTTTGGTATATGTTTGATATAATATAGAAAAATTACTCGATACTCTTTGAGTTAATTAGATTATTTATGTAATACTACATGTTACATTACAAAATCGAAGTACTTGAAATATCTATATACTTAAAAGGAGTTTAACCTGAAGAAAGGATATATATTATTAGTAACTGAATATATTGTATGATCCATATAACAACAGATGTCATTGGAATGAAATATCTCAATAGACTAATATTCAAAGAAATTTTACATCATAAACTATTATGGGAGTTGAAGGTTGTATAGAGGATGAATTAGAGTAAGTGGTGAATTATCTATTTATTAATATTTTGGTAAGACTAATTTTGTTTGATCCAATTCCAAATGCTCAAAATAAGGTCGATGAAAGGTTAGGATTAAGATGAAAGGTAGAAAAGTCACTTAAATAGATTTTTGTGATAAGTGATTATAATCACTTAATAAGAGAGAGGTGCGAAAATGAGGGATACGAAATTACAAGACTAAGTTTTAGGTAATGATCATGTACCTTTTTATTTGTTTTATTTAGTGGTATGAATGATGTTTGTGATCTCAAGAAAATGTACAGATATCGGATACTAGACGAGCTATTATGGAATATATCGTTAATATTTGGTTTGCCACAAAAAAGGGATATATGTAAAAGTTCATATGTTGGAATGACTTAGTTCTGCTTTTATTTTCAGGTGGAAATGGGAAGGCATTCAGAAATTTTGTACATGATAATGGAATTGGGTTATTGTTCATAGGTTATCTGAATATGCTCATTCTTTCTCAATTTACCTTAGGTATTCCATGGAAATCTATGGAAAGACAAATGTATAGGAAGCAGTTAGACTTTATGGTTTATTAGTTCTGATGTAGATTTAAGGTCTTTGTCTACTTCCTAGAAGATCTTACTTCAGGTATTGGTAACAAAATTATATTTTAGTATTGTGATCATCCATGCATCAATGGGCAACCAGGACAAACAAATTAGGCTTTGCAAGATATGCTTAGAGATTGTGCATTAGATTATTGATGTCAATTGAGAAAATTATTTCTTGGGAGGAATTTCTTATCACAACAGTGATAAGGCTACTTGGGATAGTTCTCTATGAGGCATTGTATGATAGAAAATTTAGGTCATCATTTTATTGAAATGAAATTGGTGTTCTTTTAGGTTGAATATGGTTTGGGAAATGATAGAAGTGGTAGAACAAATTGCTAATGTGTGGAAACTCGTTAGAGGTGACCCTAGAGTTATGCAGATTAAAGAGGAATATCGTTGCAATTTATGATAGGGGATCAATTTTTTGAAGGTGTCTCCAATGAAATGGATTATGCGGCTTGGGCAAAAAAAAATTTGGGATGTTACATACAAACTTGATCCTAGGTACATTGATTTATTTTGCATTACTGAGATAATTGAGAATATTGTCTGTAAACTCGACCTTTTTGCATCAATGTCTTGAGTTCACAATGTGTTTCATGTGTTCATTTTAAGGAAGTATATCATGAATCTATATCATCTATTGAAAAGGGACCAATAGAACTAAATTGAGGTCGGAGATATGAATAAAGACCTATAGAGATTCTAGTAAGGGATGTAAAGTAACTTCAAAATGAGAATATCTCATTAGTTAAAGTACAGAGTAGAAGTCAATCAACAGAAGAAGCTATTTGGGAAATGGAGGATGAAATGAGAACTAAGAATCCTGAACTTTTTCGGTAAGTGAAAATTTCGGGGACGAAATTTTTATAAGGAGGGGAGGATGTGATACCCGAACCTCTCACAACTCACTTGGCCAATGTGATTCATGCATTACATGCTACTTATATGCTAATTTGCATTAACATTTACATGGCATCTTATATAGCATTCTTAATCGTTAGACCTCTAATGCTATCACATGATATAAGTGGTTGAGATCTTATAACCTAATTAAGAAATTCTATATTTAAATAAGAAAAAGAATAGATTGGTCGATATATTGGATATTCATAGGTTATATGTTATAATTTTGGAAGTGTTAAAGGTGTTACTAGTAAGTTTATATGATTCGATTTAATTAGATCGATGTGTTTTAAAAGTATACATCCATGGATTAACATACTTGGGATATTGGACATGATATAATGTGATTTAAGTGTCATAATACAAGGTCCATATGTGCATATGATTTTAGAAATACAAACTAGACAATCATTTAAGAATCGGATGTCAATCGGTTTGGAGATCGAATGAACGGACATAGGAATTACCTATGGGAATGAATGGTGACTAAGATAGGTTGCAACCAAATAAGAATATGTGAGACACACAAGATTAGGGCTGCAAGATAGGGAGAAAATCAGATTATACCATTACATGCCACCTCAACTTTGCCACCTCAGCTTTGCCACCTCATGCTTTCTTATTAAGCTTAAGCTAACATCTCAAGCTAACACCTCAAACCCTTCACCCTTAAGCCACGACCAGACCTTCATTTCAGCCATTTTCATCTTCCAAACACACACCTTAAGGTATCCAAGTGCTCCAAATTGATTCCAAGTTGAAATAAAAGCAAGAAAAGCAAAGGAGAAGTGATTACCATCAAGTTTAACCTCAAAATCTGCATAGGTAACACTTATCTACGGTTTTCTTTGGTTTTAGATTATTCTGAATGGTTTTATTATTTAATAAGCTTTAAATATCTCTTATAAAGTGTTAGGAAGTTTTTAGTTAGACTTTGGTGCACAAAGAAAGGGTTTTTGATGACAAACACTTAATAGGAAATACTTGTGGCAGAAACTGTCACCTTACTGTTTTCTTGTATTTTAGGCTTCAAAAGTGTATGGTATGTTGAATAAAACCTATAATTATCATCATATACATGTTTATATATGGGTTAAGAGTATTGGAATAAATTTTCATCGGTTAGAAATTGAAATAGGGCATGATATTGAAGAGATGCTCAAAACTATCACCATCGAATTTTAGATTCTGTCCTATGTGAAGTGGACTTGTTTTACAGTGTTAAATCCATTATTTTTGGCAAGGATATGACCTGGTTGTCTCTTTTATATGTTATATAAGTGTGGTGAAAATTTGGGAGTGATTGAATATACTTAATGGTGCCAAAACCATTAATGTCATGAAGTGCGTAAAACTGTCACGGTGGGAAAAATCTGTTTCAGTATGCTGTGAAAGGAGCTGAACTTGGAAGCTATATCCGTGATTTTTAGCCATTCAATGACATGGTTACATTTTTTTTTATGTTATATAAGTGTGATAAATTTGTGGAGTGAATGAATATGTCTAAGGGTGTCAAAATCATCATGCAAATTAATGTGGCAGCAAGAAAATGTGAAGTGGTGAATCTGTCCCATTTGGTTCATTAACATGTTCCAGCATAGATGTGGTGCATTTGATCCCTAACATTTAGGAAAATGTTGTAAGAGTTATAATACATCAATTAAGTGAGGTTAGTATACATTTAAGATATGGAACAAAGGTACGTAGAAGGTTGTATTCGGTTATAGTTTCTAAGTGGTAAGGTTGTTTAGTTAAATTGAGATTCAAGATCTTTATACTACATTAGGTATAATGAACTTGTTAATTGAGTGGTGATTGATATCTTGTATTTTTACAGATTGTTTCACATCTAGGGTTGGGGAGTAATACTTAAGAAACCTAGAAGTAACACACAACCGATCAAAGGTAAGTAAAGATTCATGTGCAACTACAATGCATAGACATAGTAAATGTGTGATTTATATGTAATAACATTGATCATATGTGCGTAGCAGAGGGCATGCATTACTGTCATTCATGACCATTGAGCATACATACATGGGTCATTAGCACGTGCATACATCATATACAAGCATTGTGATAAATCGTGCATTGCACGGCATGATTCTGAGAAAGAAAAATGTTTTACTGACCACTACTAGTGCACCGAAGCATGCATGGATTTGCATGGTTTTATGCATGGATTTGCAGGTTCGCATGCATGGATTTGCATGCGTATGAGTGTGCATGGATTTGCATGCTTATTAATTATTGGCCATTGGATTATGGCGATGTGCAGAGCTCTTTTCCAGTGCATGGGATAGTAGCGTTGGTCAGGGGCCAAGAAAGAAATGATTTTGAGAGAAATATTTTGATGCATAAAATTGCATTGTGGGCATAGCATGTTGAGATGCATGAATTGATATTGTGAATTATTCTTTGACATGCATAATCATTACTTGCTGAGCGTTAGCTCATATAGTTTATGCATTGTAGGTGAGTCTGGTGATACTTGATACATGGACTTACTGGGCAAGCTGTTGGGGTTCCTGCAGGTTCTGAGGATCAGTGTACATGGATGACGACCTGTTGGGTTGATTGTTAACTTATTTGATTTTGTAGTCTATTGTATTAGGTTTTGGAATTTGTACAATGTGTTACTTTTATAACTTTTCTATACACGGGTATATAAATATTATGATTGTTATGGGTCCTCTGCATGTATATATATTAGTCTGTGAGTGAGAAAATAGTTATTATTTATTAATATATTGCAGAAAAAAAAAATAATAATGCATGCACACAGGCTCTATCATGTTAAATTATACCATATATATAGTTTTGTAGTAATGGGGGTGTTACAATAAATTGAAATATAGTGTGATAGTTAAAGAGATGCTCAAAACTGTCTTCTTTAAATTTCAGATTCTATCCTATTGTGAATGGGGCTGGTTTACAGCAATGAATCCATTAGTTTTGGCAGTAATTTGACTTTTTTGTCTCCTTATATATGTTATCTAAGTATGGTGAAGATTTTGGAGTGATTGAATATACTTAAGGTTCCAAAACCATTAATGTCATGAAGTGTGCAAAACTGTCACGGTAGGAAAACAATCTATTTCAGTATGTCGTGAAGAGAGCTTGTTGTTAAAGGTCTTAGTATGATATTTTATGTTTCAACTTGCCAAATTGGGAATGACGCTTGATGTTGGGTAATATTTCAGGATATTTTACATCTAAGATTGGAGAGGAACAATACATATCTATACTAAGCCACCAACAAGTGAAAGGTAAGTAAAGATCCATTTGCAACTACAATGCATGAACATAGTATGTCTTGAAGCATTTATACCTAATGTGTTGATGATATTAAATTTGACTGAGAGTCTTATGATTCTTGAAACATGTTGAGAGCAAGATGAATTGCATTTCAGATTGAACATACCATTCATGAGCATTTACATGTGCATGCACGGCATATGAGTATAGTGGAGGTTCTTGCATGCATGATATGATTTGAGACATGGTTTTCAGAAAGAAAATATTTTGGTTGGCCACTACTAGTGTACCGAGGTATGCGAGGCATGCTTATATGATATTTTGGGACACCGTGAGTGTTACTTCTCGGAGGATCACAGGGGTTGATAGGGGGTGTGCCTCTGGTGGTCACGAGAGGGTGGACCACTTGACTGTGTCCTTATTGACTCCGCCGATGGGAAAACTTCTGGAGGATCACAGGGGAAGACAGGGGATGGACCTCTGGTGATCTCAGGAGATGGCCCTTAGACTAAGTCAATTTGTTTATAGCCATGTGATTATTTATATTGTTCAAAGCTCTATTCGGTGTATAGTAGGTGGGCCAAGGGCCCAATAAATGAAGTGATTTTTTTATAAAAACTCTTTAATTATGAATACTCAATTTAACACATTTATAGCATCATATCTTAGAGTTGTGTTGCATGAGGTTTCATATCATACTCTTGTCATGCATGATTTTTACTTATTGAACGTTAACTCATGTAGTTCATGCATTGTAGGTGAACATGGTGAGACTTGAGACCTGTGGTTTACTAGCTAGTAGTGGAGCTCCTACAGGCTTTCAAAGATCAATGTACTTGGATGACGACCTGTTGGGCTATTTTGGGCTGTGTTTTTATTTTATTTTATAGTTATTGTATTATATTAGTGACTTTATCATGTATATTACTTTCAAAACTCCTTTGTGATACAGAGTTTGGATTTGTGATGGTTTTGATAGACTTGGTTAATGTTTAATAACTACCTACATATATACAGTGTTACAGGATATGAAAGCACTTTACTTTTATCAATATTTTGTTGAACTGAGTAGAAAAAAACAGTTATACACATGCATACGTGCACAAATTATGTTGCACATGTTGTTTATATATATATTTATACATATTGATAGGAGGTTGTGACATCATACACCCAATGTAAGCCTCTTATGATTGTCATGCAATCAGGAAGTACATCAAAATGTATGATGTCGTGCACAAGGCCACCATGGTACCTCAAGTAAAAGGACTACTTAATGCACTATCGTAACTAGAAAATTCTTATTCAACAAATAATATTTTCTAATTAGAAATTTTCAAATAGGCCATTTAGTGTATTCGTTCCCTAACAAGCACTTATACACATGAACTAGTGTCCCTACGCCAATGTCTTTGGAATGAGATATTATCCTTTCATGAATGCATTATGTGTGTGAGTCTATCGGGCTTATTGATGTCCTATCTCAATGAACCCCTAACTCAAAACATGTTTAAGATTAAAGCTATAGAGGCATATTACATGATCAACATCATATGTGTAACTATACCCCATAGCTAAGAATGATCTAGGGACTTTATCTAATGATAAAAATAATTAAAGATAAATAAATACCTTTTATTTATTCAAATATTATGAATAAGACTATTTTTACAAGTGTATAAAAGCTCACCACTAATTGGCTCGCCGAACACTACTCTAACATAAACACCTTACCAACTTAAATGGAAAACACTTACTTGTGAGGATATGAAGTTGAGACTTTTTCATGATTAATTTCAAAGTTATATGTATCTTGGTCTATGGAATAAAACACAACAACTTTTGAAAATTCTTTAAAAAAAAATCTCGATAGCATCTTTGATCTCTGACAAATGATTATTTATGATTGTTAGACTATTTTATAGGTTTCTTTTAAATTCCAATCATCATGCCATGTTTCTTTTTATTTATATTCCATTTGATTATGCTATAATTACTTTGGACTAGTAATAAGCTGGTTGGGGAATGTGATGAACATGTAGAAGTGTGCAATTAATTAGGATTTATATATTTATTTTCACTTTGAAATTGTCATTAGAACTTCCAATTAAAGAATTTTTGTGTTTTAGGAACAAAATGGAAAATCAACATAAAAAAATTAGATTAAGAAGTTTTATGTTTGTTTTATGTGCAAGTTTCAGAGAAACTGCTGTAACTTTTGATTCCGAAATTGTTTTAGGTTCATTCTTGAGGATATGGATTGATAGGTCATTTATCTACAAGTTCATATAGAACTTGGATCCAATACTAAACATATAAGGATCAAAGAAGTTGGATTACAAGTGGCTGTACAAAATGGATCACCAAAAATTCAGATCATAGTTAAGCATAGTCTTGACCTATTTTACCAATTGGATCATATCTCTTAAATCAAAATTGCTTTTAGGCTGAAATTTGGATATGATATACACAAGAGTAGATAAACAAGTTTACTCAAGATAAGATGGTGTAACACCCACTGCTCAACAACTATATATAAAGTATAGTTTAACATGATAGAACTTGTGTATACGTGCGATGTTTTATATTTTGTGTGACACTTTAAGAAAAGATAAATCACTTTTTAAGAAAAGATTATACATGTCAAAGAATAATCCACAATATCAAGTCATGCATCTCAAAATGTTATGCCCATAATGCAATTCCATGCATCAAAATATTTTTCTAAAAATCATTTCTTCCTTGGGCCCCTGACCATTGCTACTATCCCATGCATCGGAAAAGAACTCTGCACACCACCATAATCTAGTGGCCAATAATGATATAAACATGCAAATCTATGCATACTCATAAGAATGCAATTCCATGCACGCAAACCTTCAAATTCATGCACACAACCATACAAATCCAAGCATGCTTTGGTGCACTAGTAGTGGTTAGCAAAATATTTTTCTTTCTCAGAATCATGCCGTGTAATGTAAAATTTATCACAATGCTTGTATATGATGCATGCAGGTGCCAATGCCTATGTATGTATACTCAATGGACATGAATGACAGTAATGCATGCCCTCTACTATGCACATATGATTTATGATATTACATATAAATCACACATTTACTATGTCTATGCAATATAGTTGTAAAAGAATCTTTACTTACCTTTCACTCAGTTGGTGGCTTAGTCTAGATTTGTTTAGTGTTCCTCTCCAACC
Organism: Paulownia fortunei; assembly: GCA_019321725.1. Taxonomy (NCBI): domain Eukaryota; kingdom Viridiplantae; phylum Streptophyta; class Magnoliopsida; order Lamiales; family Paulowniaceae; genus Paulownia; species Paulownia fortunei. Next base: position 11,262,969 of record CM033107.1, on the reverse strand, counting down.
TTAGATGTAAAATAGCCTGTAATATTACCCAACATCAAGCACCATTCCTAAACTATGAAACAATCAAGCTTTCACAAACTAGAACCCATTATAGTCTCTCAAATACCTTAATTTCTCATCTGAGATACATGTAAATATCATGTAATTGAAGTATTATCACTCTAATAGCATGTACCTAATTGTTAGAACTCAATAGAAACATGTTTAGGTTGAAACATGCTAAGTTATCAAATAGGACAAATTCATATTTTCATATTTTCCTGCTGTCGAATTTAGTTGAATTCTAACTTTGACATCCTTAAGCATATCCAACACTCCCAAATTTTTACCACACTTAGTAACATGTATAGAAACGTAACCATATTATAGAATTGACTAAAATCACTAATTTACCTCAGCAAAACCAGCCCACTTATCACAATACAAAAACTATAAGTTCTACCATGACAGTTTTGAGTGTCTCTTCAAATATCAGACCATATTTCAATTTATCACCTCTCCAAACTTACGTACATTCCCTAAACTTATATATAAACACATATATGGTGAAATATATAGGTTTTAATGAAGTTATTATACATATATATAGCTTTAAAGACAAAAATCAGCGAGTATATAGTTTCTGTCCCTAGTGATTTCTATTGCGATTTTGCCACTAAAAATCCTTCTTTTGTGAATTATAAGACCATAAATAACATCCTAACGTAGAAGGTTTATAAATCATAAACCCTCAAATAATTCAAGAATTGAAATCAAAACATGAGTTAAGCTCACCTATGCACAGTTGTAAGTTTCTACTTGCTCATCTCTTGCTTTCCTTTACTTCCTTCACTCTTTTCTTTACTTGGAAGCACTTGAGAGAAACTTCTAAAATTAGATATGGAGGTTTGTAAGGTGAAATAGCTCAGGAATGATTTTTTTTTGTCATGGTTTAATGATAGGAATGAAGAAAGATTAAGATGGTAACTTGAGATGGCAAAGCTTGAGGTGCAAGTGGTGGTTCAAATCTGATGTTACACACACCTTATATAGTTGTAATCTAGTGTTTCTCATTATTGATTTATCTATTTACAACCTATTTTAATTTTCGTACGATCGGATAATAAATTCTACCCTAATTTCTTAATCGTTCATTCGATCTCTAAACCGATTGGCATCCAATTCTTAAATGACTGTCTTGTTTGCATTTCTAAAATCATATTCACTTATGGACCTTATAATATGACACTTAAATCACATTATATCATGTCCAATATTCCAAGTATGTTAATTTACAGATATATACTTTTGAAATAACTTGATCAAATCAAATTAAACTGTATAAACTTACTAGTGACACCTTTAACACTTTTTAAAAATTATAACGTGTAACCTAATACTATTCATCATATTGATACCTATTTTTCTTCTTATCCCAATGTTGAATTGACTATTTAGGTTAGGAGATTTGATAATTAATATCGTGCGAGAGCTTTAAGAAGGTCATATAAAATAAAATAAATTTTACGATGTCAATATAAATGCAAATAGCACACAATTAACATGTAATGCATGAATTATATTTAGTGAGAGGCTTGGGTATCATATCCTCCCGTCCTTATAAAAATTTCATCCCTAAAAATTTCACTTATCGAAAAAGTTCATGATACTTAGTTCTCATTTCATCATCCCTTTTCCAAGTGGCCTCTTCTACTGATTGGTTTCTCCATAACACTTTAACCAGTGGAATCTATTTATTTCTCAGTTGTTTCACTTCTCGTAACAAAACCTGTACAGGCTTTTTTTCATAGCTTAAATCTGCCTTTAATTCCACTGGTTCATTCTTCAGAATATGAGAGGGATTAGCAATATATTTCCTTAGCATAGACACATGAAATATAGTGTATTTGGGACATAGATGCCAGAAGATCTAGTTTGTAAGCAACATCACCAATTCTTTCAATCATAGAGAATGGGCCAATGTATCTGGGATTCAATTTCCTTTCTTCCCAAACAGCATGATGCCTTTCATTGGTGCTACTTTCAAAAACTCCTAATCTCCTACCATAAACTCTAGTGCCCTTCTTCGTCGGTTTGCATAACTTTTTTGCTGATTTTGGGTAGTTTGTATTCTTTGTTAAATCTGTAACACGGATTCTATTATCTCTCAAATCATATTTGGGGCCAAAAATTTCTTCTCACCAACTTCATCCCAGTGTATCGGAGACCTACACTTTTTGCCATACAAGTCTTCATATGGAGCCATTCCAATACTAGTCAGATACCTGTTATTGTACAAAAACTCCACCAAAGGTAGGAATTTACTCCACTGACCTTGGAAGTCTAATACACAGGCTCTGAGCATATCCTCCAATGTCTGTATTGTTCGTTCAGATTGCAAAATTCGTCTGAGGATGATATATTTATGTTCCCAAAGCTTTGTGTAAACTCCTCCAAAAAGCGAACAAAAATCTCGAATCTCTATCCGAAACTATAGACAATGGCACACCATAAAGTCTGACAATCTCCTGAATGTATAATTGGGCATAGCGATCCATGGAATATGTAGAACATATGGGAAGGAAGTTAATCTGTCAACATAACCTAAATAGCTTCATGTACTTTAGTGGTCTTTGGTAAACTAGTTATGAAATCCATGGTGATCCTCTCCCATTTCCATTCTGAAATCCATGGTCAGCCTTTAACTACTGATATGTTAGACATTGCTCCACATGTTGGGCGATGTTCTTTTTCATACCCGACCACCAATAATGCATTTTTAAGTCTCTATACATCTTGGTAGCTCCTGGATGTACTGAATAAGGGGTTATCAACATCTTGCAGCAACATCTTTTCTCATCTTGATGAGATATTCGTCATCTCGCTGCCCCTGTTTGATCTTATTAATTAGCGTAGGTTGAAGCATCAGGGCTACCAACTTTGCCTCTATTACTCCTATCTGTAAAATCTCTATATTCATTTTATGCAACTCATTCAATTCCAATTTTTGAATTAAAGCCATAGCAATTGTACATTGTGTAGATTTTTGGCTCAACGTATCGCTATAATGTTAGGTTTACCAGGGTGGTAATTGATCACAAAATCATAATTTTTTACCAGTTCTAGCCATCTCCATTGTCGCATATTCAACTCTTTATGTGTGAAGAAGTATTTGAGGCTCTTGTGATCCATATAGATCTCGCAATGTTCACTATATAGATAGTGCCTCCATATTTTAAGGGCAAATACTGTAGCAGCAAGTTCCGAGTCGTGGGTGGGGCAATTGTTTTGTACTCTTTAAGTTGCCTGGATGCATACGCAATTACTGTACCATATTACATCAGTATACATCCTAAACCATTTTTTGATGCGTCACTATAAATTACAAATCCTCCAATACCTGATGGAATTGTGAGAATAGGTGCTGAAGTTAGCCTAATTTTTAGCTCCTGGAAACTTCGCTCACACATATTTGTCCATCTAAATGTCACCCCTTTTCTAGTTAATTGTGTCAATGGCATAGCAATCTTGGAGAATCCCTCCATGAATCGTCGATAATAGAAAACTGAACAAAGCTACTTGTAAAGACCATTTTCCCCTCCCATTTATTGATCAAATATTAGACCAACTTGCAGGGTATCAATACTACTGTTTTCTCGAAGGTTATACGGGGTACAATCAAATTATCATAGCACCCGAAGACCAAGAGAAAACAATATTTACATGCCCTCATGGTACTTTTGCTTTTCTAAGAATACCATTTGGATTATGCAATACTCTAACCACATTTCAAAGATGCATGATGGCAATTTTTCATGATATGGTGGAGAACATAATGGAAATTTTTATGGATGATTTTTTAGTATTTGGCTCCTCATTTGATTTATGTCTACATAATCTTTCTCTTATTTTGCAGAGATGTGATAAGACTAACCTTGTTTTAAATTGGGAAAAATGCCATTTTATGGTAAAAGAAGGTATTGTTTTAGGTCACCGAGTGTCCTCCGAAGGACTTGAGGTAGACCGAGCAAAAATTATTGCTATGGAAAAACTTCCACCACCAATCAATGTGAAAGCTATTGGTAGTTTTTTGGGACATGCCGGGTTTTATAGAAGATTCATTAAAGATTTTTCAAAAATTGTAAAACCTTTGTGCAACCGTTTGGAAAAAGATAAGCTATTTGACTTTAATGTTGATTGCTTACAGGCCTTTGATCATATCAAGAAGACTCTCATTTCAGCTCCTATTATGGTGGTACATGATTGGACCCAACCATTTGAACTTATGTGTGATGCTAGTGATTATGCGGTTGGAGCAGTGTTAGAACGAAGAAAAGATAAAATTTTCAGGGCCATTTTCTATGCAAGCCGAACACATGATGATGCTCAACAAAATTACACCACTACTGAAAAAGAATTATTAGCCGTTGTGTTTGTATTTGATAAATTCCGTGCTTATCTTATAGGTACCAAGGTGATAGTGTATACCAATCATGCTGCTATTAGGTACCTCTTTGCCAAAAAGAATGCAAAACCAAGGTTAATCCGGTGGATACTCCTTCTTCGCATAAAACCATGCAAATCCATGCATGCTTCGGTGCACTAGTAGTGGTCAGTAAAACATTTTCCTTTCTCAGAATCATGTCGTGCAATGAACGATTTATCACAATACTTGTATATGATGTATGCACGTGCTAATACCCATGTATGTATACACAATGGACATGAATGACAGTAATGCATGCCCTCTGCTACGCACATATGATCAATGGTATTACATATAAATCACACATTTACTATATCTATGCATTGTAGTTGCACATGAATCTTTACTTACCTTTGATCGGTTGTGTGTTACTTCTAGGTTTCTTAAGTATTACTCAAGTATTACTCCCCAACCCTAGATGTGAAACAATCTGTGAAAATACAAGATATCAATCACCACCCTCAATTAACAAGTTCATTATACCTAATGCAGTATAAAGATCTTGAATATCAATTTAACTAAACAACCTTACCACTTAGAAACTATAACCGAATACAACCTTCTACGTACCTTTATTCCATATCTTAAATGTATACTAACCTCACTGAATTGATGTATTATAACTCTTACAACATTTCCCTAAATGTTAGGGATCAAATGCACCACATCTATGCTGGAAGATGTTAATGAACCAAATGGGACAGATTCACCACTTCACATTTTCTTGCTGCCACATTAATTTGCATGATGATTTTGACACCCTTAGACATATTCATTCACTCCAAAAATTTTATCACACTTATATAACATCAAAAAAAATGTAACCATGTCATTTAATGGCTAAAAATCACGGATATAGCTTCCCAAGTTCAGCTCCTTTCACAGCATACTGAAACAGATTTTTCCCACCGTGACAGTTTTACGCACTTCATGACATTAATGGTTTTGGCACCATTAAGTATATTCAATCACTCCCAAATTTTCACCACACTTATATAACATATAAAAGATACAACCAGGTTATATCCTTGCCAAAAATAATGGATTTAACACTGTAAAACAAGTCCACTTCACATATGACAGAATCTGAAATTCGATGGTGATAGTTTTGAGGATCTCTTCAATATCATGCCCTATTTCAATTTCTAACCGATGAAAATTTATTCCAATACTCTTAACCCATATATAAACATGTATATGATGATAATTATAGGTTTCATTCAACATACCATACACTTTTGAAGCCTAAAATACAAGAAAACAGTAAGGTGACAGTTTCTGCCACAAATATTTCCTATTAAGTGTTTGTCATCAAAAACCCTTTCTTTGTGCACCAAAGTCTAACTAAAAACTTCCTAACACTTTATAAGAGATATTGAAAGCTTATTAAATAATAAAACCATTCAGAATAATCTAAAAACCAAAGGCAAAACCGTAGATAAGTGTTACCTATGCAGATTTTGAGGTTAAACTTGATGGTAATCACTTCTCCTTTGCTTTTCTTGCTTTTATTTCAACTTGGAATCAATTTGGAGCACTTGGATACCTTAAGGTGTGTGTTTGGAAGATGAAAATGGCTGAAATCAAGGTCTGGTCGTGGCTTAAGGGTGAAGGGTTTGAGGTGTTAGCTTGAGATGTTAGCTTAAGCTTAATAAGAAAACATGAGGTGGCAAAGCATGAGGTGGCAAAGCTTGAGGTGGCATGTAATGGTATAATATGATTTTCTCTCTTATCTTGCAGCCCTAATCTTGTGTGTCTCACATATTCTTATTTGGTTACAACCTATCTTAGTCACCATTCATTCCAATAGGTAATTCCTATGTCCGTTCATTCGATCTCCAAACCGATTGACATCCGATTCTTAAATGATTGTCTAGTTTGTATTTCTAAAATCATATGCACATATGGACCTTGTATTATGACACTTAAATCACATTATATCATGTCCAATATCCCAAGTATGTTAATCCATGGATGTATACTTTTAAAACACATCGATCTAATCAAATCGAATCATATAAACTTACTAGTAACACCTTTAACACTTCCAAAATTATAACATATAACCTATGAATATCCAATATATCGACCAATCTATTCTTTTTCTTATTTAAATATAGAATTTCTTAATTAGGTTATAAGATATCAACCACTTATATCATGTGATAGCATTAGAGGTCTAACGATTAAGAATGCTATATAAGATGCCATGTAAATGTTAATGCAAATTAGCATATAAGTAGCATGTAATGCATGAATCACATTGGCCAAGTGAGTTGTAAGAGGTTCGGGTATCACAGTTATCAAATAGGACAAATTTTCACCTTCTAATTTCCTTGCTGCCATATTAGGTTTCATAGACATTTTGACATCTTTAGGAATATTTATTCACTCTAAGATTTTTACCACACTTAGATAACATATAGAACAATATAACCGTGCCATAAAGTTTCCAAAACACATGGGTCTTGGTCCTCTAATTCAGTTGCCTTCACAACACACCAGAACAGATATTCTTACTTTGGCAGTTTTGAGTGTTTCTTGTACCTGCAAAAATTCAGAGATAGTATTTCTGTGTGCCTTTTACAAATACTTTTACTTGCAAAAAAAGTCTCCAAAGAATCTGAAGAGTTAGTAGTAGTAAAGTATTCATGAACAAGTTCCTCAATTGAATCCACTTCTTGTACTTCGACACCTTCTGCAGGTTGCATACAAACATTAAACACATTTAGTTCCAAAGTCATATTTCCAAATTATAATTTCAAAATACCATTTCTACAATTGATCAAAGCATTTGAAGTTGCAAGAAAAGGACGACCCAAAATGATAAGAATTTGTGCATGTGTTTGTGCAACAAGCTCTGTGTCCAAAATAATGAAATCAACTGGAAAGTAAAACTTATCAATTTGTACCAACACATCTTCTACTATACCCTTTAGAACTTTAATTGAACGGTCAGCTAATTGGAGTAGAATAGAAGTTGTTTTAAGTTCTCCCAAACTTAACTGTTCATAAACTGAGAAATGTAGAAGATTTACTGTAACACCCCTTAACCTAACTATAGAGCCTAAACAAGCTGATATAGTTAAGTCAAGTAATGTTAATTTTTCATCATTACTAGAGTTATGGTTTTAATAAAAGTTCCCATTTTTAGCTATAAGAGAAAGAGCTTGAATCATTTTAAACACACCATATACATATATCAAAACTGAGTACATTTATTTACAAAACCATAACAGAGCGGCTTATTTAAAAATAAAACAGAGTTTTCAAAATATGATACAAAACAGCTCGAAGCATGGCATATGAACAAATCTCTGTCCGGCCGCTCTGGAGACTCAATCAACCTCTAAACCTGTACATTTCCACCTGCATCACATGAATCTAATGAGCTAAAGGCTCAGTAAGGTGAAACTGATGCAATAACAAATAACATATATACACATTTCATAAATCATTAAATGCATTATTCTATTTAATAACTTTCATTCATAAATCATTCTTTAGGGCCCTTGAAGTGTGGTACCTAACTAATAGCGATAGACCATGGTTTTTGGAACTTGTTCATAATGATTGGCCAATAAGAGAACTAATACGGGATTTCCATACTTGGTCTTTCAACCTCAGGTATTAGCCATATTCTATCTCATTTATTGTGGCTTTCCTATATCAGTTTTTCAACCTCAAGTATTTGCCACCATTTGTTGGGTCCGCCGGTCCCTCCCGCGTCCCTTGTCTACCCGACCATCAATCAAGTACCATACTTCCTTTTCAAAAATCTCATTATATTCTTAATAGTGTCATGCTTCTTGAACCATAAATGCATCAAACATTACATCATTTGACAAACAATAATAATCACATTAAAATATGAACAAACATTATATGATTCTTGTGATACAGCAAATGAAAGCTCCAACTTACCTCAAGTCCACTTTGTGGCAAGTGAAAAGACAAATCTCTTTGGAAGATAGGATGTGTTAAAGGCCTAACATAATCAAATGACGTACCATTTAATATCCCTTTTATAAATCATTTAGTCTATTCTAGTTAAAGTTCATATACACTTTTCAATCTTTTGTAAATAATTTCATATCAATTACATAACCTTAAAAACAATGCATACTCCATATTTTACTACTAATTCAATACATTAAATATTAGGTCAGCTATTAAATAACTAATAATTCAAACATAATTATTAGGGTAGCCCTTAAAATATGCACACAATCCAAATTAACATGACGTAAATTCGGTTCTAACTTAAATTGATCATACCCTTCAATTAAGAAAACTAATTGCTATTGTTTTCAATCATTAAAAGGAACTTCCAAACACAATATAAGCATTATAAGATTAATAGAAATAAGTAAATTAAGCATATTTCACAAGACTATCAATTTTGCTAAAAACTATGTTAACTAGCTTGGTTTTGGCTTCAAGTGTAACTTACTTAAGTTTTCAATCATACAAAAACATACTAAAACATGTAACCATCTAAGATACTACAAATTCATCATAAGAAATATTGCAAAAGAATATACCTTGATTAAGTTGGAATTAAGCTTCAAAATCAACAGTTTTCAAGCTTAAAAAGGGTGGAACTTGTTCTAGTTTGTGTTCTATGAATTCCTATGGATTGAATTCAATTTTTGTTAGTATGAGAGTGTATAAATTTGGGAGAAACTTAGGAGAATAAGGGCTGGTCGTTTTTGAGGTGCTTCCACAAGAAATATGGATGAAAATGATTTCTTTAACCTTTCAAAGAGAGGTAAGTGGAGGGTGATGATTGGTTGCATCATGCTTGGTGTCTTCTCATGCCAAAAAGCCACGTTCATGGGCTAAGGAGATGACAAAAAATGATGCTTTGGTGTTATAATCAAGTGCAATGTGGTTTAAAATGATTTTATGCAACCAGTCAACCAACCAATTAAATTGCACCATTTTGCATACTTTTAGTTCTTAGCTAAATGTAACATATTTAAAGCAAATATTTAGGCAAATAATCACTTTAGAATGTATCAAGTATAGAGCAATACGAATAATGCATTTCATGGCCATTCAACACATCAATCTTTCTTAACTGAGATACCGAGCTTTTCACTGCAAAAAGGCACTTAAGGAATATGTTAAATTAAGAAATAAAAGTTTGATCTCATATTTCATGTACTAATGCATGTTAAAGTATAACTAGAGCATATAATAACAATTATTCAAGTTCATGCAATCATGCTATTGGTATGCCATAATTCAATAATACACATTGATTAGATGCATATTCATGCAAGATGCTTATTATTGGCTATGTTGGAGAGAATTGGGCATTACATTTACACTAGCACCAAGATCAAGCAAAGCACGCTCTATTCTAGTATTTCCTATGATACATTAAATGGTTGGACAACCTGGATCTTTGTACTTAGGTGGAGTGAATTGTTGAATGTTGAACTAACACTTTTAGTTAAAAATGCCTTTTTTTGTACACGATGTTTTTTTTTTGATGTACACAAATCTTTCAAAAATTTGGCATAAGGTGGAACTTGCTTGATTGCATCCAACAATGGAATATTAATCTTGACTTGTTTAAAAATTTTAAAAATTTCAGCATTTGAGTTGCTTGCAATCTTTGAGGAAAGGGTGCTGGAGATAAATATTTTTCTTTTCCATTATTTTCACACTTACCTTCTTCAAACTTACCTTCGTCGTCAAGACTATTTCCATTTTTCATTTTTGGAGGTGGATTAGAAACTTTCTCCTTGGGATGAATAGTCTTGTCAATAACTTTTCCATTCCGAAGAGTTGTAACTGAATTAGCCTCCTTGATTGGATTTTCACCTGAAGAAGAAACATGACACTGAGTGGAAAGATTAGGTTGAGATTGAGCAGGAAATTTACCTTTTTCATGAGTACGCAAAGAAGCTGTCAGTGTTGAAAGTGTGCTTCTGATCTCATTGATAGCTTGTGAAGTTGGATTAGTTTATGTTTGTTTTGGGCTTGCCCGAGGACAAACAAGGGTTATGTGTGGGGAATTTGATAAGTGCATATTTTGACATATTTTTGTATCAAATCCTTTATACTTTTCTTGCTTTATTCTTGTTAATATTATTATTTTATTAATGTTTTGTGTTAGGAAATAAATGGAAGCATATTTCCAGACTTGTGCAGTGTTTGTAATTTGAGCATAACTTCATGATCAAATGCCCTATGGATCGGAAGATTATTTCATTTGAAAGCCAAAAGATAGAGGTACAACTTTTATGTTGTAAGCTCAGCCTAATTCAGTCTTGATGATAGCATAAAATTCGTCCAAGTAGTTGAACAAAATAGATATGTTATACACAAGAGGTAAATAAACAAGTTTGTTGAAGACAAGATGGTGTGAAAATATGTCAAAATGGTAAAAACATAGTTTGCAAGTTGTTGTTGCTGTTAAAGGACGACTCTTGGATATGACTCGGTAATTTGACCATATCTCCTTCATCCGACCGCCAAATTTAACAAAAGATATATGAAAATATATCAACTCCGAAAGATCTAAAATTGTAATTCTTTATGTATTTTCAAAATCTAGTTGTATCTGATCGACAAATGCAATTTAATTTAGTGGGTGAGAAATTGGTGTAACAACTTACCAACTCTTGGCAACTAGCATACCACTTGATTGACCCCTCCATTATTTGTAGATCCAAGTAAAGTTGAAGCTATCAACAACTGGATGCAGCTTACTAATCCTTCGGAGGTGCGTAGTTTTTTGGGTTTAGCTGGATATTATCGAAGATTTATGGAGGGGTTCTCCAAGATTGCTATGCTATTGACATAATTATCCAGAAAAGTGGTGACATTTAGATGGACGAATATGTGTGAGCGAAGTTTCCAAGAGCTGAAAAAGAGGTTGACTTCAACACCTATTCTCTCAATTCCATCAGGTATTGGAGGATTCGTAATTTTCAGTGACGCGTCGAAGAATAGATTAGGATGTGTAATGATGCAGAATGGCAAAGTAATTGTGTATGCGTCCAGGCAACTTAAAGAGTACGAAAAGAATTACCCCACGCACGACTTAGAACTTGTTGCTGTAGTATTTGCGCTTAAAATATGGAGGCACTATTTATATGGTGAACGGTGAAAGATTTATATTGATCACAAGAGCCTCAAATACTTCTTCACAAAGAAAGAGTTGAATATGCAGCAGCAGAGATGGCTGGAACTGGTAAAAGATTATGATTGTGTGATCAATTTCCACCCTGGTAAAGCCAACGTTATAGCTGATGCATTGAACCGAAAATCCACACAAAGTACAATAGCTATGGCTTTAATTTAGAGATCGGAATTGAATGAGTTGCAGAAAATAAATATAGAGATTTTACAGATAGGAGTAATAGAGGCAAAGTTGGCAGCCCTGATGCTTCAGCCTACGCTAATTGATATGATCAAACAGGGACAGTGAGATGATGAATATCTCATCAATATGAGAAAATATGTTGCTGTAGGGAAGTCTCCTGAATTTAAGATGACTCAGAATGATAATTTACAATTTAGAGGGCGGTTTTGTGTGCCAAATATTGATAACATTCACGAAGACATTTTAAAACAGGTATATTCAACCCCTTATTCAGTACATCTAGGGACTACCAAGATGTATAGAGACTTGAAAATGCATTATTGGTGGCCGAGTATGAAAAAGGACATCGCCCAACATGTGGAGCAATGTCTAACATATCAGCAGATAAAGGTCGAACATCAAAGACCCACAAGGACTTTGAAACCTCTACTTATTCCAGAATGGAAATGGGAAATGATCACCATGGATTTCGTAACTGGTTTGCCAAATACTACTAAGGGTCATGATGCTATTTGGGTTATCGTTGACAGATTGACCAAGTCTGCTCATTTTCTTCCCATATGTTCTAACTATTCTAAGCATCGCTATGCCCAATTATACGTTAAGGAGATTGTCAGACTTCATGGTATGCCATTGTCTATAGTTTCTAATAGAGATTCAAGATTTTTGTCTGCTTTTTGGAGGAGTTTACACAAAGCTTTGGGAACACAGTTATCATTCAGTACAGCATATCATCCTAAGATGGATGGTCAATCTAAACAAACAATACAAACGTTGGAGGATATGCTCAGAGCCTGTGTATTAGACTTCCAAGGTCAGTGGAGTAAATTCCTACCTTTAGTGGAGTTTGCATATAACAACAGCTATCAGAATAGTATTGGAATGGCTCCCTATGAAGCATTGTACGGCAAAAAGTGTAGGTCTCTGATACACTGGGATGAAGTTGGTGAGAAGAAACTTTTAGGCCCAGATATGAAGAAAAGTTATCCAGATCGACGAAGAAGGGCATTGGAGTTTGCGATAGGAGATCAGGTGTTTTTGAAAGTAGCACCAATGAAGGGCATCACGCGGTTTGGGAAGAAAGGAAAATTGAGTCCTAGATACATTGGCCCATTCTCGGTGATTGAAATGATTGGTGATGTTTCTTATAGACTGGATCTGCCAACATCTATGTCCCAAATACACAATGTATTTCATGTGTCTATGCTGAGGAAATATATTGCTAATCCCTCTCACATTCTGAAGAATGAACTAGTGGAATTAAAGGCAGATTTGAGCTACGAAAAAAAACCTGTACAGATTTTATTACGAGAAGTGAAGTAGCTAAGAAATAAACAGATTCCATCAATTAAAGTGTTATGGAGAAACCAATTGGTAGAAGAGGCCACTTGGGAAAGGAAAGACGAAATGAGAACAAGTATCCTGAACTTTTTTGGCAAGTAAAATTTCGGGGATGAAATTTTTATGAGGGAAGGATGTGATACCTGAGCCTTTACTACTCACATGGTCAAATATGATTCATGCATTACATGTTAATTGCGTGCTATTTACATTGATATGACATCATATAATTAATTTTATTTTATACGGCGTTCTTAATCATTAAACTTAATTTTGAAGCTCTCGCACGGTATTGATTATCGAATCCCCTAACCTAAGTGGTTGATTTTGTATTGAGATGAGAATAAATTTAGGTATCAATATAGTAAATAGTGCTAGGTTACACGTAGTAACCTTAGGAGATCTAAAGGTGTCACCGAAAAGTTTATTGAAAGTGAGTCGGTTGATCATGAACTTTAATATTATATGTATATTTAAATCATACACTTAGGACAACTAGACATACAATACTATAATTTAAATATTATATAACTAGGTTCATAGGTTTGTAACACTATCGGTGCACAAACTTATCAATCGGGCAATAATCGATGATTTTTCAAGTGAAGAACCTAATGAACGGACATAGGAATTAGCTACGGGAATGAATGGTGACGAAGATAGGTTGTAACCAAATAAGAATATGTGAGACACACAAGATTAGGGCTGCAAGATAAGGGAGAAAATCATATTATACCATTACATGCCACCTCAAGCTTATGCCGCCTCATGCTTAGACTTATCAAGCTAGGACCTCAATCTATTCTTCACTCTTAAGCTAACAGCCACAAATTGAACTTTCTTCTGAACTATTTTAGCTTCTAAATACATGGAAAAATCTCTCTAAATAGGTCCTAAGTGATTCCAACAGAAAAAGGAGGCAAAACAAGCAAAGGGAAGGAGAAATAATCAAGTTCAAGTAGAAAACTATGCAAGGTGAGCTTAACCTACGGGTTTGGCATGACTTTCAAATTTATTTTTAGGTTTATTGGATTATTAAGCTTTGAATATTATTTATAAATGTGTAAGTATGTTATTAGATAGGCTTTGATGCATAAAGAAAGGGTTGGTGGTTGGAAATATTTGATAGAAAACACTTGTGCTTGAAACTGTCACCTTGCTGTATTCTTGTGTTTTAGGCTTCAAAAGTGTATGGTATGTTGAATAAAACCTATAATTATCATCATATACATGTTTATATATGGGTTAAGAGTATTGGAATAAATTTTCATCGGTTAGAAATTGAAATTGGGCATGATATTAAAGAAAACACTCAAAACTGCCAAAGTAAGAATATCTATTCTGGTGTGCTGTGAAGGGGACTGAATTACAGGACCTAGACCCATGTGTTTGGAAACTTTATGGCATGGTTATATTTTTATACATATTATCTAAGTGTGGTAAATTTTTTAGAGTGAATAAATATTCCTAAGAATGTTAAAATGTCTAAGAAACCTAATGTGGCAGCAAGGAAATTAGAGGTGAAAATCTGTCCCATTTAATAACTTAGTATATTTCAGCCTAAACATATTGCTATTGAGTTCTAACAATTAGGTACATGCTATTAGAGTGATAATACTTCAATTATATGATGTTTACATGTATTTAAGATGAGAAATTAAGGTATTTGAGGGATTATATTGGGTTCTAGTTTGCGAAAGCCTGATTGTTACCTAGATAGCTTGGTGTTTAAGGTCTTAGTATGAGATATTGTGCTTTCAAATTGCCAAATTGGGAATGATGTTTGATGTTGGGTAATATTATAGACGATTTTACATCTAAGGTTGGAGAGGAATACTAAACAAATCTAGACTAATCCACCAACCAAGTGAAAGGTAAGCAAAGATTCATTTACAACTACAATGCATAGACATAGTAGATGTGTGAATTATATGTAATATCATAAATCATATGTGCATAGTAGAGGGCTCTCCATTGAGCATACGTAAATGGGCATTGTCATTGACACATGCATACATCATATACGAGCATTGTGATAAATCTTGTATTGCATGGCATGATTCTAAGAAAGGAAAATATTTTGTTGACCACTACTAGTGCACCGAAGCATGCCTGGATTTGCATGGATTTGCAAGTTTGCGTTCATGGATTTGCATACGTATGAGTATACATTGCTTATATGACTATTGACCATTAGATTATGGCGGTGTACAGAGCTCTTTTTCGATGCATGGGATAGTAGCGTTGGTCAGGGGGCCAAGAAAGAAATGATTTTGAGAGAAATATTTTGATGCATAAAATTGCATTGTGGGCATAGCATTTTGAGATGCATGACTTGATATTGTGGATTATTCTTTGACATGTATAATCTTTACTTGTTGAACATTAGCTCATATAGTTTATGCATTGTAGGTGAGTACGACAATGCTTGAAGCATCTTTTACTAGCTGGGCGGCTATTGGAGCTCCTGTAGGTGTCTGAGGGAGTGTGTACATGGATGACGACCTGTTGGGCTATTTTGTTGGCTTGTTATATTTTGAGTCTGTTGTATTATATTTTTAGACTGGTACTATATTTCGCTTTTAAAACTTTACTGTAAATAAGTATGTAAATATTGTGGTTGTTGTGGGTGTTGTGCTTTTATATAAATACTGATCCTGCTATATACATGACATGTGTGAGAAAGTATTTTAAATAGGGTTGTGCATGTAAGAAATGATTTATCTTTTCTTAAAGTGTTACAAAAAAAAATTCTCGCATGTTCACAGGGTCTATCATGTTAAATTATACAATATATATCTAGTTGTTGAGTAGTGGGTGTTACATGGAACTATATAGGTTGGGCTTTTATTGCTCAGATTTCATCATTTTCCCATTAGTTTGCAGCTTGTACTATGTGTGGAGCACCTCAAGGACTTCACAATCATGAGAATACATCTTATAGGAATTCAAGAAATATCTTCCATCCACCTGCAAGTTTCGACAATCCACTGAGTTTTACCAATCAAGCACCAGAGAAGAAGTCCTCTTTGGATGCTTAGCACTTTCATAATGGAAACAAGGGCTAAGTTTAACAAGTATGAAGCTAGGCTTGACAAAATTGGAACTCAAATTGGATAATTAGCATCTATTGTGAGAGCACAGATTATTAGTGTTGAAGCACAAATGAAGTCTCTTAAAATTCTGGTTGGACAGCTAGCCACAACAATCATTGCGTAGCAATAAGGAGGAGAAGTTCCAAGCGACACTGAAGTTAAACCAAAGAGCATTGTGAGGCCATTACTCTCTGGAGTGGAACATTTACCAAGGATCTGGAGTTCAAGGAAGCCAAACCTACTTTACCTCAATCACAATAGTCCATACAAGGTCACCTAATAGATGTGTTGCTAAATCTTATTGTCAGACTAAAATTGATGGAGTCTCCAGACCACATAAGTGATGTTTTCTAACGTAAAGACTCCAAAGCTTTAGATGCACAATCATCAATTGATGTACGCGAGCTTCTATTAGAATGTTCATCCATGTCTTTGATTGAGCATATGAGTGAGTGAAAGCTTCCAAGGAAATAAATTGTAAATGCAGGAGACTGGCGGGTGTCCAAAGAAAATATGTTCAACATCCCCATTGGAGCCCAACATGATCAAATTTCAAAAGTCTTCCTGAAAACTATAAACTTAGCGCTTCTTGGGGGGCAACCCATGTCATTTACTTGTTTTGTTTTAATTAGAGTTTATGTTGAATTTGCTTTTATATTCTAGCTTTGGAATTTTTTTTAAGTTGATTCATCCCCTAGTTTATGATTAGTTGATTGAATTTTTCATTGTGCTTTAGTAGGTTGAAAACTTGAAAGCTAATGATACCCCAATTGATGACACCACCAACAATCGAACATGACATTGCATCTTCTTAGGGAAGTCCTCTTCACTTTGCTTGCTTTATTTTACATTAAGGACAATGTATTGTTTAAGTTTAGGGGGAGTACTTTTTGATTTCTATTTAGCTTTCATGTTTAGTAGGATTTTTTTTCTTTTATGCTTTTTGTTATGTTATTATCTTTATTGTTTAGAAAGAATGTCGTGAAATCTTGAGTTGTAATATTGTTGGATTGTTATTGGCCAATGATGAGAATATGATTGGATTAATAATGACTATTTAGAATGGGTAAATGTTGTTTCTTCTAAGTAATTGACATGTGTGTTGGTTTTGCCAACTTTATGTTCTTGTCATATTTGAGCACTAGTTGTTTGTTGAATTAATTTTTTCTGCATATAGAAGGTTTATATGAATCACTTATTTTCTCAATGATCCAGCCAAACTCTAGAACTTGTTTGATCACTAGTAGATGTGAAATCCTAGATGAATTAGCATTAGGAAAATGATTTGGGCCATTTTTAGACCGTTTTAGCCTTTCAAACCAACACGTATATGTCCCCTTTAAGCTTGATGACACCTTTTCTTGACATCCCATATAGTTTGATACTAGCCTCATTATTATTTTTCCAATTTTTACCCTTCATTCAATACATGATCATTCAAGGAAGAATTTCTTGAATTTTGAGCACAATTGGAGAAAAAAAGTTGAAGTTGAGAAATAATAGTATAAGCTTGTGTGTAGACCTCCTCAATACAACAAAAAGAAAAGAAAACACCCCTTGTTCTATCAAAGAAAATAAGTTTGGGGGTATGACATTTATGAAAGAAGGAAAGAAATCTACAATGAAAAATAAAGAAAAATGAAAATGTGATTACAAGAAAAAAGAGAAAAAACAGGGTTTTAAAAAAAAGTTTGAGATAAAATGAATGTCAATGAGGGCACGGATGGATATTTTTGAGAAGTTGGTGCTCAACAACATGGTGCTAGAGTGATGGTGTGTTTTGGGTGGTCTTGAGCTATATTTTCCCAAATGGTTGAGAATGTCAAAAAGGTGAAGTTGAGAAATAATAGTATAAGCTTGTGTGTAGACCTCCTCAATACAACAAAAAGAAAAGAAAACACCCGTTATTCTATCAAAGAAAATAAGTTTGGGGGTGTGACATTTATGAAAGAAGGAAAGAAATCTACAATGAAAAATAAAGAAAAATGAAAATGTGATTATAAGAAAAAAGAGAAAAAATAGGGTTTTAAAAAAAAGTTTGAGATAAAATGAATGTCAATGAGGGCACGGATGGATATTTTTAAGAAGTTGGTGCTCAACAACATGCCACCCGTTACAAGCTTGAAAAGTCCTTTAAATCTTTGATCCTATAGTACATCTACATTAGTGGAGATCAGTGTGAAAAGCAAGCATATATTGAAATTTATAATTCTCAATCAAAAGTGGATTGTTAAGAAAGCATGTGGACTTGTAAACTTATCCAAGTAATGATGTTGATTTGATAACAGAGCTATACACACACACAAGTGTTAGAGTAGTGTTCAGCGAGCCAATTGATATGGTCATCCTTATACTCTTATGAATCATTCTTATTCATATTAATATCATTAAAATGACAATCTTCATCTTAAATTCATCATAAGAATTAGATAAATTCCTTAGATCACACATAGCTAAAGGGTGTGGTCGCGCATATGATGGCAATCATAAAATATGTCTCTAAGGATGTGGTCTTAAAATGTTCCAAGTCAAGGATCAATGAGATAGGACATCATTGATCCCATTGAGACTTGTGCATACGATGCAAGATCGAAAAGAGAATGTCTCATTCCATAGGCATTGTTGTGGTGACACTAGTGAATGTATGCGATTGTTTGTTCGGGAATAAATACACTAAAATACCCCCCACCAAAAGATTCCTAATTAGAAATATTCTTTTATCGAATGGGCATTTTCTCGTTACAATAGTGCAAGAATTAGTCCTTGGACTTGAGACACCATGATAACCTTGTGCATGACATGTTGTATATTAATGTATTTCTCAATTACATGACAATCACAAAGGGTTTACGTTGGATGTAACATCTTCATGTATGGAGGTTAAGGAGTAACAAACAATAGATCTGTCACCTATCTAGATGAATAGGTGATTCTCTTATATGTTCTACTTTACTTGACTCTAAAATCATTGACCAATGTTGGATGAAAATTAGACGTGGAGTTTTCTGATTGTTCATCATCGGGCTACTAGGGATGGAAACATAGTTATTGAGCTATTAGGGTTTTGTCTAATAACCCATGCCCTAGGCTCAATCGAGAGATTTGATGATGGAAAGACCGTACTTGCTCGGTATTCATAATTAGAATAGGTTCTCTCATTCACCTAAGTCTAGGAGTCGTGATGCATTGCTAGGTGTTTCCCATGACTTGTGGGTTCTTGAGATTAATGGGTTAATTCTAAGAAGATTAATTAATTAGATTAATTAATCAGAATAATTAATTGTTTAACTAAGTCATAAGAGTTGTGAACCCACGACTAGCTTATAGTGACCTAAGGGGTCACACACTAAGGGCTTGATCAAGTTAATTAATGGAGATTAATTAATTTGGGGATCAAAATTAATTTAAGGAGTTAAATTATTTTATCCAATTAAATAATATAATAGGACCTACTAAAGTTTAGGGAGCCCAGTGGAGTTAATTAATTAATTGATACGATCAATTAATTAAGTATGTGATAAGTGCATATTTTGACATATTTTTGTATCAAATCCTTTATACTTTTCTTGCTTTATTCTTGTTAATATTATTATTTTATTAATATTTTGTGTTAGGGAATAAATGGAAGCATGCTTCCAAACTTGTGCAGGTTTTGTAATTTGAGCATAACTTCATGATCAAAAGCCCTATGGACCTGAAGCTTGTTTCATTTGAAAGCCAAGAGATAGAAGTACAACTTTATATTGGAAGCTCAGCCCTATTCAGTCTTGATTATAGCATAAAATTCATTCAAGTAGTTGCACAAAATGGATCACCAAAATTCGGATCAGAGTTCAGCCCAATATTGACTTATTTTGTCAATTGGGTTATATCTCTTGAGCCCAAATTTATTTTGGGCTGCAATTTGGATATGTTATAGAGAAGAAATAAATAAACAAGTTTTCTGAAGACAATATAGTGAGAAAATGTGTCAAAATGGTAAAAACATAGACTGCAAATTGCTGCTGCTGTTAAGGGATAACTCTTGGACATAACTTGGTAATTTGACCATATCTCCTTCATCCGACTGCCAACTTTGACAAAGGATATATGAAAATATATCGGCGCCGAAATATCTACAATTTGTATTCTTTACATATCTTCAAAATCTAGATGTATCTAATTGAAAAATGTAATTTAATTCAGTGGGTAAGAACTTGGTGTAACAACTTACCATCTCTTAGCAACTAGCATACCACTTGATTAACCCCTCCATTATTTGTTTGGCCTCTAGCTTACTCCAGGTACTATAAATAGGCCATGTATTAAGCTTGTAAGAGAGGGAGGTAGAGGGTTTCTTTAGGCTAAGTTATCTAGTTTGTATGTTTTCTTGTATTGTAAGTTTTCTAGTAGTAATAGACATTCATTCTCTAGTTTCTCTTATATTTTTAGTCTTTGCTACTTTTATTATGTCTTTCTAAATTTTATTTTGTTGAGGAAAAAGGGTGAACCTCTTGATGGAGGAAGAGAAATGGTTATAAGTGTAGAAAATATTTAAGTATGTTGTATTATTATTATTTTTTTGATCTAAACCCTACTTGTTTTGTGGTGATTCTTGATTTATGTATCTCCAATAGCACAACAAATACTTGGGTTCATTTAGATTATTGTATAATTTTACCCCACCAACTGCTAATGTGAAATATTGATTTGTTGTTGACGAAGGTATGCATAAATGCTTGATCCCATAAATAAGTGTTGGCGTTAAGAGATAATTTACAATAGTAAGACAATATCATGATTATCTTATTGCATGAGTTATTTGATAATATCTTCCCATTGGAACCTTCATTATGTATGGATTCCAATTGTGGCAATTAATAGAGGTAAAAAGAATAAATAACCATTTCTCTATCAAAAACTCAAGAGTGAATCCCTAATCCTCAGTACTTTTATTACTCGGTTTTTCTTTAGTTATAGCATACATATTTTGATTCATATAAACTCCATATTTTTAGGAATATAAACTTGAATTCTTTAAACAACTTCCCTATGGATCGACCTCGGACTCACGAGAAATTTATTACTTAATACAACTTGCACTTGGGTTTGCAACCTTAAAGTTGTAGTAGTATGGTATAAATTAATTTAAGGAGTTAAATTAATTTATCTAATTAAATAATGTGGTTATTTAATTGGACCTAATAAGATTAGGAGCCCATAACATGATCAAGTTAATTAATTGATATGACAAATTAATTAAATTAGGCATAGTACATAATGCATTATTTAATAGGTTCTAATATGATTAGAAAGCCCAAGTAGAACCAATTCATTAATTGATTGGATCAATTAATTAAGTTGGATTTATTTAATTGATGGAATTAATTAATTGGACTTATATAATTGAAGTCCAAGCCCAAGCCAATGGTCCCGTAGGAGACCCACTATGAAGTTTAATTACAAGAATTAAACTTGTCTTGGAGTTTGATGAAAAGAAGGAATCAAATGAGGAAATGAGCATATGAAAACCTAGTGGGACTAGGATTGGAGGAGTCCTATAAGAGGACTCCCCCTTATAGCCGAAATTAGGAGCTTCATAAAAGCTCTAAAAATTGGCCAACACAAGAAAAATAAAATCGCCTCCCTTTCCCTTCTTGATTCTTTTCTTCCATCGAAAAAGTTCCATCTTTTGATCATGGTTCAATTCTTCTTTTTACTGGTTAAATTAAGAATTGAACTCGACATATTCTAGAGTAGAATAAGGCCTTTTGAATCTACGAGCAGGGCTTCAATTGGTGTAGAAATTTCAACACGTGGATACGCTTAGAAGGGTAACACTTGGGTCTCTAAGAGAAGGGTTCCCAAAACAACGAGCTTGGAATCAAAATATGCAAAAGTAGTTCGTGATTGGATTCAAGATTCGCGAAGGAGTTCATGGAAAGAAAATAATTTGAATCACTTCTTGCATCTTCAACAGTGGAAGTGCAAATCATTATAAAGGTTTTTGAAACCTTATTACTTTAAGTATTAGAAAACGTACAACTGAGTAATCGCGAAACAGTTTCAATATTCGTTTTTATTTACATATGATGTAATGTTTATTTTCATCATTGAAAAATCTTAAATTTTGCCGTGTATACATGTCCCGGGACCGCGCAAACCCAACAACAAGGCCATGAAGTTTAGTTGAAACTTGCATACAAGTTGACATTTTGGACATTGACATATTTTTAAAGTTCTTTCTAAGTCATTATTTTTACAATCTTTGGGTCATGATGATGGTTTGGTGCTAGTCGATACTTAAGATTGTGTTAGAATCTTTTGGTTTACTTTACTTTAGTTTGTTTTTTTTTTTTTTTTTGCTTAAGGACAAACAAGTATTTAAGTTTTGGGGTATTTGTTAAGTGGGTATTTTGCCTACAATTCAAATACCTTAAACTTAATTATTTGTTTGTTTTCAAGTATTATATGTTGTTTTTTATGTATTTTATTTATATTTTGTAGAGAATTGAAGAATGAGACAAGTAGTGGAAGTCCAAAGATGCAAAGGAAATAAGTCGAGAATGTTCCAGTGTTGAGCACTACTATAGCTTTGTAGTTTAGGCATAACTATTTGCTCTGAGGTCTTGTTGATCTGATTTTTGATTCATTGGAAAGATAGGAGATAAGCTATAACTTTTGTGTTGACCATAAACCAAAACATTCGATTCTAATGAGAAAAATTGGGTTTAATAATTAGTAGTGCGTTGAAACTTTTAGATATAGCATATCTTAGTATATTTGGCATACTTTCTTCTACAGCTCTGATATTGAGGTGATTTAAGTGGATAAGAAAAGCCAACAGACAAAGATACATTTTGTATGAAGACACCAAAGATAAATCATTGGATAATAAGGTTAAAAATCAATTGCAAGATACTAGACATAACATTAATACCTTATAACTAGAACAACACTTGGTGCTGCGATGTTGATTCATCACGTCGGGGTGCCAAAAACTAAGGCTAAGGCACCAGGGTTCCATGTAGGATGCTGAAGCATGAGTCAGCTAAAGGAAAAACTATGTACTTCACCTTGGGCCGCCGTTTCATCGCATCGGGGCACAATTTATCGGATTTTTACGTGATGATAAGCTCATAAGTTGACATATTTCCAACACTCTCAAAAGCATTAATTTGGATGTTTTATCTCCTAATTGGTATAATTGTGCCTTATCGTGTATATTTTTTGTTTAGGTTCAAGAATTCAAGAAATGAAGTTGAAATATGAAAAACGGGTTAGAGAGTTAGCAAAACTTCCTGATATAGCAGTTTTTAAATTCTTTGCATAACTTTCTTCACAAATGTGATATTGAGATGATTCAAGAGAATAGAGAAAGATAACAAATTAGACTATAATTATTATGAAGACACCAAAATCCAGTTCATTGAAAAAAGAGGTCAAAAATCGGTTAAAAGAGGCTAAAAAGTACACAATGCATAACATAGTTGATGGAGACTATGCGTCATCTGATTGCACCTAGGCGCTAAATACAGGACCCTAGAATTAAATATATGGCACCTAGACTCCACTATAGAACACCTAGGTGCCAAAAATTGAATATATGGCACCTAGGCGCCATTCCCTTCGCTCCTAGGTGTCAACTACTTAACATAAAAGATTCTCTAGCCTTTCTTGTTCGACAAGTAGCGAATAAAGGCTAATTTTGGCATCTCCCATGATGTACACACACCAGATACAACTCACACATCACCAACCATGTGATATGCTTGTATATATACTATATACATACGATACACATCATATTTTACATTATTCATTCAATTCACACCTCACACACACTACACACCTAAATTCTCACACTTTTTTCCTATCCATAAATGCATACAACTTCTACACCTTTTCACACACACACTCCATCAAACCACACACAAACACCAAGGAGCTTGGGATTTAAAGTTAAGAAGATGAGGTACTTCATTGGGAATTGAAGATTTTGAGGAAGTCAAGATTCATTTGGGGTTGTAACCTTCTTCTTTAATTTCTTATCTCATTTTCTTTAGTTTGGAGGAATTAGTAAGAATTATGATGTTCAGAAATACTTTTTGCTTTCTCTTTAGTCAAGGCTTGAAAAACTATTTCTTTGAATTTATGAATTGATATCATGTTTGTGATGTGGATTATGTTTTGTTTGTTATGAGCATACAATATGTTTTTAATGCTTCTTGGGATTTGGCCAATTACAAGATGATCATAGTTTTTGTAATGGGGACCAAGAGGTAGTATTGCAACAAGTGATCATGTAAAATGTGCCATGGACTAATCATTATATAGATATAGGCATTAGTACATGCAGTAGTCATAAATGTGAAAGTTGAAAGTTAGAGAAATTCACAAAGCTCAATGCATCATTAATAGGTTAAACCCATAAATTGAGATGTTGTTTACATTCTTATGGTAGATTTGATACATCTTGAGATAAAATATCATTTACAAGAGGGAATTCCAACTGTTACACAATAAAATATTTATCCTAACCACAAACTTGTGAAATTCGTGATGACATAGAAATGGTAATCCCTAGCCTTGACTCTTCTGATTATTAAATTCTATCCCTTTCATTCTTCGACATTATTTTTTATTTGTTGATTGTTTATTTTAAGTTTTTAGTTAGTTCATATACTTCTTAATTCGATCGATCAAATATAGCCAGGTAAGTCTATAGTTGGTGCTTATACACATACACACTCATGGGAAACGATATCCTTTATCATCTTTCTAGCACTTGCGGTAGGATTGTTTGAACATCCACACACAATCAAGTTTGTAGCACCATTGTGAGGGAGTGTGTCTTGTGTAATATTTAAGTTGATTTATCTAGCAGTAGTTTTAGCATTTTACTTGCTTTATTTTTTTGTTTCCTTTTTTTATTTTATTATAGTTTACTTTGGTTATTTTGCTTCTTTTTGTAAGAGGCACTTTGTTGGATAAGATGGTAGCGTACACACATTATTGGCCAACTGAATGTGTCATGACAATGATGACTTTTGGAAGTCAAAAATTAGAACCTCTTGCTACATTGATCGTCCAGCCTTTCTAAACAAATCGACAAACTTTCAGCAAATGCTAATCATACATCTTTCACAATGCAAGAGTTGTACGGTGGTTTCCATGTAAGAATAGAATATCAAATGAGCAATCCATGGGTAGCTCTACAAGTCAATTTTGTTTAATATATATGAGATTACAGTGAGCAACATGACACTCTTTTCTTCAACACAGACAATCAAGGATGACAAGGTTACCCGAATTTTTTATGGAGAAATTATCACAATATGACATAGTCTGAACCCACTTATCCACCACAAGAAAAAAAGTCTAATCTTGAATAAGTACTTGTTAGAGTAAGATGCCCAGCGCCCTAATTAGATTAGGTGTATTGTACTCTTTTCTTTTAAAAAGATAACTTTATTGGGAATCATATTGATAAAAAGGCACTTTCTTTATCTTATGTCTTGCATTTTTCTTTATGCACATTAGATAAAGTCCTTAGACCAAATTTAGCTATGGGGTACGATTGCTCATCTGATGGCGATCATAGAACATGCCTCTAATGCTTTGGTCTTAAATAAGTTTCGAGTCGAGGGCTTTTTGAAACAAGACCTCAAATAGCTCAGTAAGATTCATATATACGATGCATGCTAGTAAGACGAGGATGACATATTCCATTGGCATTAGCATAGAGACGCGAGTGCATATATATGGGTACTTGTTAGAGAATAAGTACACCAAACATGACCTGTAGAAAATTCTTAGTTGGAGGCTTTGTCTGTCGAAATAAGAATTTATGTATTGCGATAGTACATGACTAGTCCTCGGGCTTGAAGAACAAGGTAGCCTTGTGTGCATCCTGCAGTACTTTAATATATCTTTTGATTGCTTGACAATCACAAAAGGGGTATGTTGGGTATTACGTTGGTGTGCATGGAGGTTTGTCAGTGGCCACCATAGAATTCAACACTTGTCTATTTTACAAGAGAATCTCCAATGTTTTTCATAGTTCATGATTTAAAGACCTAGGCCATGGCAGGATGAATTTTAATTCATCAAGAATCATTGGAACTTGAAATTGGTTCACATTTATTGAATCATTTAGGGTTGTCGGATGGACCATACGTATATGGGACTCGCAACTGAAATAGGTTTACTTGTTATTTCACCTAAGACTAGATTACCATGATTACTTGCTAGGTGTTTTCATGGATAGTGAGGTTCTTGGAATTAAGGAGTTAATTCCAAATGGATTAATTAATCAAAATAATTGTTCTTCATAAATTACAAATATTGTAAGCCCACTACTAGTTTAGTTGTAAACCCAAGAGGGTCACACATCTTTATGGAGAGTGACATTTCTATTTTGGAATTTTCCAATAGTATGAAATTAATTAATATTGATTAATTAATTAATTAAGGATTTTATTTAATTTAATGGTTAAATTAAATTATTCAATTAAATAATTAGATTATTCAATTGGACCTATTTTGATTAGGAAGCCTTATTGGAGTAAATTAAAATTAATCAATTAGATTTGTTAATATGGGATTAAATTAATTGGATTGATTTATGGACTTTTAAGTCCAAACCAGCTAATTAAAGTAGATCACTTAAAAAGTCCATTAGAATATGAAGAGAATAATTAAAATAAATATGATTATTTAAATAATATATTTATATATAAATAATAAATAGTGACTGATTTTTATGTGATAAAAATAGGCCACT